>SZWC01010175.1:4222-16037 GCA_023375785.1 Penium margaritaceum
GAGGGAGAGAGAGAGAGAGAGAGAGAGAGAGAGACCATGTTTGAAGAACTGTAATGGAAACAAGAGAGTATGTTTGTATTGGAATTCCCTTCATTTGAAGAATGAGTAGATCATTGAGCTGTCTGTACCTCCAGAAGGACACTACGTCATTGTTGAAGGAAGAAGAAAAGGTTCGATACCACGACCATAGCTTTAGTAGGGAAATTCGAGTTTCAAGTTTTCGTTGATTGCAATTGCTTTTGTTTTAAGGGATATTGTGATGTTTTGCTAAAACAAAATACAAGAAGCCTGCACACTACCAGATTCCAGGCGTGCTTCACACCAAGAACTGGGAGAAGAGATGCCGTAGAATCCGGGTAGGTGACTGGAACATATGAGTTGGGGGATGGCTAAACTTAGAACGTGGATAATTATGGAGATGAGGTGTATGTTGTGATTCATGTGAAACCCTGTATAGTGGGTGTAGGTTTGTAGGCATCTGGTTGTAGTTTGGATTTCACGTTCGGATAAAAGGATGGGAGTTGTGCCATCCGCGTACATTACAAAGGAATGTCTAACATGGAGAGCAATACGGATGACATGGATGTGGTAGCAGAGCAATTTTGCAATGGTTTTCAATGGCGCAACGTAACGGTCTTTATGTACGCCAAAATGGATGGTAGTGAGAGAAGGGTGGTGTCCATTTGTCAATAACCGCGTTGGAGTGTGACAGAGAAGCAGTTTGACACATTCGACAAAGATTACTGGGATGTAATGCGGGCCTGCCTTTCTTCATAGCTTGAATGCGTCCCTTGCTTGTAGGCGGTTGGACGGGATGGGTTGAGGCTCAAAGACCCTCTATCACCTCTAGTTTGGCCTAGTGGGCAAAGCTTCCCGTCCCAATTTATAACATTGGTATCAGAGCGCCAGTTTCAAGTCTATACATTACTGAATTTACTGCTAACCCTTTGTCCATTGGGCGTATCAACAACAAAGGCTTGGAGGTTATTTTTGTCGTGGGAAAAAATTGCAAAATACATTATACAAAGGGTCACCTTGCAGTCGTGGCGAATCCCACTGGTCATCTCACAATCCTAGACTCTGATAAAGAAGTTAGGATGGAAGTTGGGTTGGGTTGGAATTTGGGTTAGAAGTTCATTTGGAAGTTGGGTTGGAAGTTGGGTTGGAAGGTGGGTTAGAAGTTGGGTTGAAAGTTGGGTTGGAAGTTAGATTGGAAATTGGGTTAGAAGTTGGAACGGAAGTTGGGTTGGAAGTTGGGTTGGAAGTTGGATTGGAAGTTGGGTTGGAATTTGGGTTGGAAGTTGGGTTGAAAGTTGGGTTCGGATTTGTGTTGAAAGTTGGGTTGGAAGTTTGGTTGGAAGTTGGATTGGAGTGGAGTCGAGAAGTTAACAAAGAAGAAATGGTTCACTCTTCAATAATTTCTGTGACCTTGGTGTCAACCCTACAATCCATAGATCTAATGGTGGATCATGTTATGGCCATCAATGCGTACAATTGAGCAATCACAGCCATTCTCTTCCAAGACAATGGTGGTGGAGAAAAACCGGTCGATTGTACCACAAAAACTATGCAGACCGGAACTCAACCATGCAGTACAAAAATAAAGGTGCTCGTTGTCATACACACGTTCAAGATATAGGGGTGCTGCCTGGAATGCTGATAATGCATGATCTTCACCGACCACCACGCACTCAAATACGTCAATACTCAGTCAAGCCCGAGTCGTGGACAAACTCGATGGATCGATTTTCACGAATCAAAGTCCGACGACGATATCGAGTACCGACCTAGAATAACAAATCCAGCGAATGCTCTGAGTCGGCGATCCGAGTTGATGGTTGAACATTTATTGTTGAACAATACATGCACCTTGTGAAGCTACCCTAGTTATTATTAATTTCGATTGTTTTATTTAAGCTAATTTACTGTTCCTTAACTTTGTTCAGGTTTTACCGGGTTCAAATGATTCATTGTTTCCTATAATTTCCTTGAACAAAAGCATTGAAGTCCCTTGATTTTGACGACGGGACCAGTTCTCTAATTTCGCGATTATTGATTTTGACGATGACCCTTGGTTCACGCGCCCACTCGTGGCGCAGACGACAGCAGACCCCCCTCCCCCATTGGCGGGAGGTAACACGTCAACATTTCGGCTTACCCCCCCCCCCCCCCATCCATGGCCGTGCCTGGCAATGCGTGAGCGAATGTGCGTACAAAGCCCCACTCATATGCTGACATCACGAATGAAGCTTCCTCGTCGGTGCATGATAGTGTCTATCGACGCACATGTTTTATTTTTTGGGGGCAGCGTACGTGACGTGTCCGTGAGCAGTGACGACCCTAGTTCGACTCCTTCCACACGCACTTGCGAACGTATTAGACTGGTCGACCGCTGGACTTATGTTACGGCTCCTGCCTGTTAGGGTTTGCACGACAGCTGAAGCATAGGTTTCCGCCACCCCCAAAAAACGTCTCCCGCAACGTAGCCATGGAGTAACGCTACACTCATGGCCATTCTCCTCTTCATTCTTGCGGCCCTACCCTTTCTTAAGCAGCCCTATGTCACGCGAGCATTATCAGGCCACCAGTACACGTCGGAGTTGCTGCGCCACGGTACAAATGCCAGGCGGGTGTACGACATTCTCAGGATAGATCCTTGGCGCTTTGACCTGCTTGTGCGCATGTTGCGCGAGGTGGGCTTAGAGCCTACCCGATGGGTGTCTGTTGAGGAGGCAGTTGCTATTTTCATCACGTCCATGACAGCTGGGAAGGGGCAGCGAAGGAGGGTGGAGATGTTTCAACACTCCTGCGAAACCATAGGTCGGCACTTCAAGAGGGTGCTCCACCGCCTCCTCTTGCTCGGCCCCACAGTCATAACTCCACCAGCCACTGATCACGTGCCTCCAAAGGTTTTCAGGTCCTCCAGGTTCTTCCCGTGGTTCAAGGATTGCGTCGGCGCATTGGACGGCACACACATCAGTGCCTGGGTCCCAAGGGAGCAGCAAGGTTTCTACTTCAACCGCAAGAGCCAGAAGTCGCAGAACGTGCTCATCGCCGTTGGTTTTGACGAGACGGTGACGTGGGTGCACGCCGGATGGGAAGGGAGTGCACACGAAAGTAGGGTGTTTCGACATGCAGCAGCAAATGGTTTCGTCATTCCAGAGGGGAGGTATTACTTAGCCGACGCAGGCTATGCACTCAGCAGGACTGTACTTACACCCTTTCGTAGTGTACGGTACCACCTTCGAGATGAGGGTGTTGATGGTGCCCCCTTTGAACCGCAGACTCCTCAGGAACTGTTTAACCTGCGGCATTCGTCACTCCGCATGACTGTAGAGCGTGTGATATGGCAGCTGAAGCACAAGTTCCAGGTCCTACATGACATGGAGGGGTACTCCCTGCGTGTGCAACGTGACATTGTCGTTGCTGCATGCATATTGCACAACATTTTTGTGAAGTGTGCAGGTGCTCAAGAGCCCTACTGTCCGGACTTCAGGCTTGATATTGAGGAAGCACGTCGTTGGCAACACGACAACATGGACCCAGATGGAGGGGTTCAGGATGCTGAGGATGCAAGGGAGTGGCGTTTGCATATGGCACGCAACATGTATCTGGCCTATGCCACTGTTAGGGCTCAGCTTAGGGAGTGATCACTTTTTGGAAATGAATGCGAACTCTTCTGCAACATGTGTCAACATGTTTCCTTTACATTATGTCTTTTGCAGTGGTTGCCATGCCCTGCCTTTGCTATTGTGATTGTCGGTCTACGTAGTCACATTACAAAGGCAAGTACATGTGGCACTGAACAAGTAGTAAGCTCCAAGTTGGAAAACCACGTAGCATAGGTACATATACTTGTGACAAGGTTTAGGGTCCAAATTGCATAGTCCTATTGGAAAGGCCCATGGGTACTAGTCTGCTTGAAATTGCATATAAGACAAAGTGTAGAGTTCAAATTACATAGCACACATGAACAGTTGTCCCATTAACCGCCAAGTGGACTGGCCAGCACCTATAGTCTCAGTCAAAAGGCAAATCACAATGCGGTATGTGGAAGGGAATGCAAGTCACAGGACATGGAGAAAGCACCAAATACATTTGAATAATTGAAGTTTGGAAGATTAACACATGTGGTAAACTGTCAACTCTCCTTCTTCAAGGCCATGCCCGCCCCCCAGATTCTAATCCCTGCAGCATAGCCTTTGTCATAGGCTTTCTTTGATGCAGCTGCTTCATGTGCAACCTTGCAAAAAGTACACACTATCATCCCTCTTAAAGATGCTACAACCAACCCCACTAGGAAGCTTGTCAACGTGGTGCTCTCATTGGTAATGTAGACGCTCATGGTGTTGGTCCACCTGCAAATGACAGACAGATAAACTTGGTTATAATGCAGTGTACATGTGACGAGGCACGGAATGGACTGCGGTGGACAAGACAGTGGCAGACTTACATCATCCACTGTTGCCCCAAAGCTTCTGGACTTCAGCGTCGGCTTCCACAAAGGACTGGGCAGTTTTCGGATGCTCAGACAAGAAAATAAGTAGCTCAGCCTTACGACCTGGTGTGAGCACCAGGTCCTTATTCACAATGCGGGTAGCTTGCTTCAACCATGGAGTGCAGTCGGCTCCCGCCATACGGTTCAGACACTGGGAAAGTTGCAGGGCAGCTTCCGCAACATTGCGGCCTGCAGACAGTCCACTTTTGCCACGGCCCAGGTTGATGGATATGTCATCTTGTAGCATGGAAGCTGCAGCCTCGGCCCCAGCTGCTGCCGCACTACCACCTTCGGTGGCAGTGCCACGCCTACTGCTGTTACCAGAGCCACCTGTCCCCGTCGTGGCACGCGGTGGCTCGGCAGCAGCACCACGTCCACCTCCGGAGCTGGTGTGGATACCAGCAGCAGCACTGCTGGTTTGCGCCTGGGCAGCAGCAGCGCTGGTGTGCCCACCAGCGCTGCCCGTGCTTGGCTCTCCACGGCCCACCCCCTCTTCACCACCCATGCCGATTGCACCCGCACCCGCACCCGCACCCGCACCCGCACCCGCGCCCGCACCCGCAATTGCACCGGCACCCGCACCCGCACCCGCACTCGCACCCGCAATCGCACCCGCACTCGCATCCGCACCGGCACCCGCACCCGCACCTGCAATGCCACCCGCAACTGCAGTGCCTGCACCTGCAAGCATGGAACGCGCTGTCGTCCATGCAGGAAGGCATGGCGCAGGGTTGTCCTTGCAGAGAGTCACAGACGGACAAGAGGGATCCAAAATCCCCATGCGGATGAGGTTCTCATCCACGTTGTCACTATTCCTGCCATGCCAACGTGGGTCGAAGTCGTCGTGCTCCTCTTCCACTTGAACTTCACTCCCGGCGTCCCCATCCCTGTTCAAGTCACACAATGGCTGTGTGTCTCCCCTATCCCCCTCCCACATGTCCATGTCGTCCATTTCGTCATAGTCCACCTCATTGTCTGCATCCGCATCACATGGCAAGGCCAGCATGGCATCTCCTCCCCCCGCTCCATACTCGTGTGCCTCACTGGCCACAACCAACGCGTTTGCAGCAAGCCCCCCCTGAACCATTTCATTCGGCCAGACCAAGTGGCATTGCTCAAGCCAAACAAACCGGGGGTCTGCCCACTCGACCAAGCCATCTTGGCCGACCTTCCTGAACTCGTCCCACACCTCCTGGTCGAGGATTGGCACGTTGTGCTTCCAGCCAATCCCGCTCACCTTGGCTAGCGTGCACAGACCCTTGAAGCCCGCCTTCAACGTCCGCACGTGAGTGGTGCACTGCTTCAATGTGTAGAAGTAGGGTGGCAACTTCTCCTTCAGTCGGTTCTCATTCAGTACAGCGTGGAACCGGTTGAGAACGGGCACCCACGAGTCGGCAGGCCAGTAGTTTTTGCGGCGGACTTCGGCGGGAATGGTAAGGACGGCAGCCAACAGCCAATCGGTATGCCTTGGGTCACTCCACGGGCGGCCAGCTGCAGGGTACGGGTTGTCACCCTTCCGTGCTACACGTGGCTGACGACGGCGACGAGATGCCGCCAAGTCACGCTGAGAAGCAGCCACGAAAGTGCGTGGCCGGCGCTGAAACGTGGGCTGGGAGGCTGTCGGCAGTGTGCCTTGGGAGACGGCGTCGGAACCCTCGCTCTGCAGCGGGAGAGGAGCACTTGCAGCTAAGCCTTGGGTTGGACGGGGAGCGTTGAAGCCATTGCGTGGACGGCTAGCTGCCCAGGAGGCCATCGGGGGCTAGGGTTTGAGGGCTGGTGGACGGCGACGGGGGGTTCAGGTGGTGGTGACGAAATTGTGACCGCATGGCGTCGACTTTCTACCATGCCTCCTTGTCGCCAGAGCAAAGAAACACAGGCTACAGCCAATAGGAATGGGTCTGGCAGATAGGAATAGGCATGTTGCTCAGCATTTACGGGACATCGCGTGACAGGCGGTGACGAAATCGATGACGATTTGGGAGACCAATCTAACGGTTCATGTGAAAGGACGTGCGATGGGCCGGTGGACAGTCAACCTTGAGTGCGCAGCGAGGGCGAGCAGAAAAATGCAGCACAAAATCTGTTTTAAGCCTGCAGATGTACGCGGATAGGCACAAAATGCCCACCGAAAGAAGCAATCCACACGAACCCAGGCACAAGAGGGTGCGCGGGGTGCCTCATTTGAGTAGCGTGGATATGCATGTCATCTTCACGCATTGCCAGGCACGGCCCATGTGTTCGGCAGTCGATTGCGGCCTTGCAATCGAACAACGCACAAGCAGGAGGAAGGGACGGGGTGAGAGGTCGCATGTTAGCGAAACATAACGACAAAAAACAATTATTCCCCTTGTGAACATTCAAGCGTAAAAAAAGACAGAATGCCGTCGAACATGTTTTCTTAGAATATCGACCTGCACTTCAGCTCAACAAGGCTACAAAACCAGACAACAAGGACCCCAGCACCCCAGAGCACGAAAAGTGTCTGTAGACATTTGAATTCAATGAATGTCATCTGTAAGGCTTTCTCGTATTTTTCAAATTTGACTATATGAAAAGAATCTTCGAGATTTGATCACCACAAAAAACGTTGATATCGATATCAAGAATCAGTAGGGTATTCACAAAGGACTACGAGGAGTTGGTGGGTACGACACGATTAAGCATTGGTTCAAAAACCCCTACTGGCGATGGTGATTCACTCCCCAAGTCGCCATACCGCCAAATGACAGTTTACGATGGATGCTATTGGAGGAATGCCACAACACATGTTCAAGTGGAAACTTTGCCAATGACAAGATGCCCAAGGAGCATGCAAGGTGATACTGGTGGGACGAGATGTAAACCGACCTAACGGTGTTTTACAAATCACGCAACACTTGTTATCAGCAAAAATCTCGTCATACGAGGCCACTGGGACGGCTCTAACCACTCTCTGTTCCGATGCAGCCGTTGATCAACATCAGCATGGACTTCGTGATAGGAATGCCTATCACTCCTATACAACGTACCATGTACCATCATCACTGATAGAAACAGACGTTTCACTGATCGTTTTGGAGTGAACTGATGACACGTTATGGCAGTCGGATCCAAGTATCACCGGCGTTCTACCCACAAATCGAAAGGAATCAATCAGGCACATAAGCAATTCCTCCGCATTTTATGTGAGTCACACAACACTGATTGAGTTCCAAAAATTCTTATGGAAGAACCCACATACATCTCCACAACTCCCACCACAATGGGTAAAATGCAGCTTGAGGTGATTTGCATAGGCAATGATGCCTAGGCATAGTCGTTTGCGCATTGACAGTGGCAGTTGTAAGATCCCAAAAAACACCTGTATATCCCAAACTATAGTCAGCGTAGCCTAATTAGAAAGTGCCTCCACTTTATTCGGGTTGACGGTGATCCATCCGCCACCGATGATGTGGTCCAGAAACTTGATCAAACGGTGACCCAGTTTGTACTTTGATACTTCTCCGTATAATCTCCCTCTTTGTAGAATCTTGAGAGCATTTTGGAGATGTCCATTATTATTCTCCGGAGTGTGGTTGTACACAAGGATGTTGTCAAGATACACGATGACAAAGTAATTGTGGTATGGCTCAAGAATGTTAGTCATTGCTGCCATAAACGTTAGAAGGGCACTGGTAAGTCCAAATGGCATAAGTGTAAACTCAACATGCCTGTATCTGGTAAAAGTACAAGTGTTGCGTAGGGCAACATGGACAACCTGATAAACCCCTTAAAGAGCATATCATCTAGCTGTTTCTTGAGTTTGATTAGCTTGTGATCACTTATCCCATAGGTTTCCTTCTCCGTTGCTCTACTACCCGGCTTCAAGTTTATCTGGTGATCGACGTTGCGTTACAAGGGTAGCCCTTGGGGCAATAAAACAGGAAAACACCCCTTCAAACTCCCCGACAAGGGATGCAAACTTCTTCGAAACAGTTGCAAACGTGTCAGGTGTCAAGGTCAATGTGGTTACGTCTGGTATTGATATGTCTCCTGCTTCTACTGTTTCGACATGGATAAGCCATATTTGTACTCCGCGTCGCATGTATGTTTTGGCCACATCTAGCAATATGGCCAGGCATTTTGTGACTACAAGTCCCTCTATTTCTTCCACCTATGTTGCTTCCTGTAACTGCTGCTACATTGAGGGTCGCTTTATCATATGCTTCTGTCTTTTTTGGCCATTGATATTGAAGTACATTGCTCCGTTGCTCCGGTCTGCCTACGGAATGTATCGGTACAAGGAATCACGTGAGAGGATTGTTTTATGGTCGCTTCTTGTATGAGTTCTTTGGACTGTCGTGTAGATCTCTGATTTACAGTCGGGTTCACAAAACAATGGGTTTTCCTTCAAATACTCCTCCTTACGTTCATAAATCCAACTTTCAAACCATGCCGTTGCTTACAATAATGCGAGAAGCTCCCCCATCTAGTAGAATCGGCACCATTATGTGACTTTTTCAACCCTTCGATTCTACAATACAGTACCGCGGGTTGGTCATCCTAGTACCCCTCATTGAACCTTGCGACCTCATGAACCCTCCACATCGACAATGTGAGCCGCTCAAATAAGCAATCGGTCGTCGCGGATGCTTTTTACCGGGCACAAGTTTCGTTTTTGACTATTGTACTAGGTCGTTTCTTGACTCCTTTTTTTATGTCTATAACTTCCTCCCCCTTTTGACCTTTTGTTTCGATTTTCAATAATCCCGCAAGAAGTGCCATAGCTTCTCGCAGGTCTAGCACAACCTTTTATCACGTTGATTGATGACGTCAATCTCCACCGGAGATCAGGTTCCTGTTGAGTATGATTTTACTCCGCCACAAAATGGGTTGCGGCCTTGTTGTCGCTGGTCATTGAAAACCTAGATCTGAGCATCGTAGTTGACATTGTCAATGGAATGTACTTCTACAGTCATTTTCTAAAGGTTGGCTTTGATGTGGAATATGGCGATTGGTTGCTTGATGTCATATTTTAGGCCGTTGTAGTAAAAACAGAGTTCATCCGGAGAGAGGTCACTGTCGGCGATGATTTTACATTTGCATTATGTGTACCCTACCTGTAGCATATGAGCTTTTTTTTTAGGATAAAAGTGATGTTTAATTGTACTTCTCAGATTTTTGGGGCTCGAGACCGATGTCTTGACAGGTCAAGGTCTATAAAAAAATCTCGGTCTATAGTCTAGTTCGACCCTATCCCGGTTCGGTCCATAGGCCAAGTTTGAGGCAAAGAGGAGTGGAAGATCCATCTCGTCGCTCCTCCTCCACTTTTAGAAGTCACCAGGGTCCTGTTAACACGTGGCGTTACCACGTGGAACAATTAGGATTAGTTTGCATGTTTACGAAAATGCCCAATGATGACTACGTCAGTTTTTTACATGGTACAACTCACCCAAAATGGCCGAGGTGACCATTTGCTTCTCCTCCTTGGATGACTATTTTGAGGGCCTAAGTTTTGGGTCCCATATTCAGTCACACAATGGACCACGTTCATTACATTGGCATCAGAGCCAAAATCTTCCATGAGAGTGATAGAAAAATAAGTGTGAACTACATATGACCGTCGGATATTCACATTGATGGACAGCACCAACAGGTGACGCAAATTTCAGCAACAAAAATTGGACTGTTTGTCTAAATGCCGCCCAATGTACGGGAAGAGCATTACAATGACCAGAAGGCTGAGACATCCGAAGAGCCAAGAGCCGAGAGCCGAGAAACTAAAAAAATTAAGAAAACGAGGAATCATTTTGATCGGCCGCTGGAATACTTTCTGTCGAGAGCAACCCGTCAAGAGTCGTGGGGACCCCGGCAAGAGCTCTCTGAGAGTCTGCTTATGAGGGAGGCGCGATTCTCCCCACCTCCTCACCATAGCACCGAGGGGGACCGAAAGGAGCGAACCTCTCCATCTCCCTCCTTCCTCGTTTATGGCCCCCAAGGAGGAGGAGGGGGCCATTCGCCCTCCTCCCCCCTTAATGTGGGCCGACGGTCCATAGGGAGGAAAGGGGACTTCTCCCCCTCTCCTCCCCGCTCTCACGCGGGCCAATGGTCCATTTGGGAGGAGACGGGCGTCTCCCCCCCCCCCCCCTCCCCCTGTCTCACGTGGGCCGACGGTCCATGGGAGAGGAGAGGGACGTCTCCCCCTTCCCTCCCGTCTCATATGGGCCGACAGCCCATGGAGGAGGACAGGGGGCGTTTGCCCTCTCCCCTCCCCCTTTTGTGTTGGCCAACATTCCATTGGCAAGGGAATGGGGTGTCTCCTCCCCCCCCCTCCCCCCTTGAGGGCCGCCAGCCCAGGGGGAAGAGAGGAGGGATCTCCCACTCCTGCCGTCCCCTTTTGTGTGGCTGAATAGCCCAAGGGCGAAGAAAGGGGACGACTCTCACCCCATGTCTTGAGGACTGCCAGCCCAAGGAGAAGGGAGGGGGAGTCACCCCCCCTATTCACGTGGGCTGCAAGCCCAAGGGCAAGAAAGGGGTGCATCTCTCCCCCCTCCCATCGTGAGGACCGCCAGCCTATGGGGGAAAAAAGGGGGCGTCTCCTCCTTACCCCCTCTCACACGGGACAACAGCCTAAGAGGGAGAAGTGGGGATGCCTACCCCTCCTCACGTGGCCGAAGGTCAATGGGAGAAGGAGAGAGGCGTTTCTCACTCTGTCCTCCTCTCCTCCCTCCTCACAAGGGTTGAGAGTCCAACGGAGAGGCAAGGAGGCAACCCATCCTCTCCAACCTCTCCGACGGGCCGACGGCCCGAGGAAGGAGGGAAGGAAGCTACCTCCCTCCCGTCCTCTGCCAAAGGGCATGGCCCCGCACACTTCAAACAACGTAAAAGTAACCATTCTCTATAACATTGTACGTGCGCAAGTGGTGAAGCAGAGATGCAGAGAATCAAAGAGGAAAGAGTTAAAGTTCGACTGATTGTCGAGATACCTTGTTTTTAGTGGCAGGCGTTTCTCCTAAAATCCAGTTATTTTGAATCCGGCTGGTTCCACAATTATATGAGTGGCAAAAACATCAACGGTAGTGTCGATTACACTTTCGACAGTAGTGCGAGTGTTATTTGCACTTCAATCACGGATGCCGAATGCAATAACGAAGCTAGTGCTGAATGAGCTGTGCATGATATACAAGGTCCATTGCCAAAGTAAGTGCCATTTGTGTTTCCACGTGGGTTCCGATTGCACCAAGGATGCTATGTGACCCGTTTGCGCTTGCATTTAAAATAAACAAGAATGTGAGTGCCGATCGCACTCAACAAACACGCGATGGTGGAAATCCCTCTACGAGAGTCGGTCGTACAAAA
>SZWC01010175.1:42288-52747 GCA_023375785.1 Penium margaritaceum
CCCCCCCCCCCCACTAGGAGTGAGCCGGCTCAGCATCTTCGGTAATCCCAACGCGTGATTCGAGCCATGGAGCTTTGACATCAATGTAACGGTTTTGACGGAATCCTCGGCCGACTGGGCCAAAACCACGGTTGGAGACTATTAAGTACCGCGGTTTTGGCCTAGTTGGCCAAGCGTCCCATGTTTTTGATACGTTGCGCCTAAAAAAGAAATTAGAAGAAAAAAGGGTTATTGCTCAACTGCAATGTTGGGAGGTAGCGAGAGTGGCGATTGATTGAATTGCACATCAAAATTATTTCCATGCTTGATAAGAAATGCATGTCACTGATTGAGCATGGCAAGCAATATGGATACCTCGTTTATTGTTTTGAAAGTGCCGGATACTACAGTATGAAAAGTTAGCTGGTGGATAGGAAAGCCTCTTTCCTTTCAGGGCGTGAATATCCTGTCTATTTCGTGGAATGGATACGCTGTTCGCACTACTTTGTCTCGCATGCTGGTTCCGCATTCGTTCTCGAGGCGCTGCCGGCCACCGTCCATCGATGAGTGCTTCCGTCAGTGGTGACAGCACGAGGCGACCGTGGGGATCGAACAGAGGAACATCGCGCGCCTGCGATCGCTGCGATGGTTTGCCTGACGGCATGGATCCTCCTCAGGCCTTCTGCACGATGACTCGACGCGCCACGGAGCAGCCCTCCTCTGCTGAAGCTGTTCTGTCAAACTGATGTGAATGACCATGCAAACGTCACATTTTCTTGTGGTTTGCGATGCAATATCGTTTCCGACGGGGCGCCAGGCTTGTCAACCAACAATGATTGTTGAACATGAGGACGACCTTTTGTCGACGAACGCCTTCGACAGACGACCCGACCTCGCATCATCCTACCAAGTGGATGTGCGGTGCGAGGATTCCTAGGTACCCCTTCACGGACCGCCCATCCCCACAAGCCATCAAGCTTCGTTGCCCTTTCGACAAATGCAGGAAAGGGTCATGCTTGTCAGTGGAAAACTGTTAAAGAAAAAGTTCGAAGGAAAACATGTTAAACGTTCAGCTGCACATTGCATCCTTCGACGACTCAACGCGCTTCGTTGTTGCTCTCGTGTAGTGCGGCCATCACCTTCCGCGACAGGGCGTCACTTTTTAAGAATCCATTCGTGGGCGAGAATCTGGAGGATCGAACACGAATTTCGGCTCGAGCGGCTGGTCGAACACCAGGGACACAGCTTGCATGAGTTGGAAAACGGTGTACCAGCTATTTTATCCTCGCAAGCATGAACATAAACGTGATATATCCAGAAGATAAATATCGAAACGGCTGTATCCAGCGGGTTTGAAAAAAACATCATATCCATTTTTATGGCCATGCCCAATCGGCGATCTAAGTCACCGACCGAGTGAAGAGAGAGCAGTGATATGTCAGCCCCTAATTTTGTAAGGTGTGAAGAAGAGATTTTTGAATGATTCATTTTGTGTGGATAAAATTTATCTTCTTTTGCTGGCCACTAAGGTTGTCGGATCTGCACTCGATTCATGTTTTTGAATATATATGGTGGCTTGTCTCTATCCCGTAGTTGACTAGATAAGGTAGTCGAATGCCTTAGGAACCTAAGCATTGATTTGTCACTTTCTATTGGTAGTGAACGGATAGTAGCACAGAGCCACCAACGACACAAACATTGACCCTATTGCCCCGGAAGGTGAAAATGACTTGAACACAAAATTACAGGAGGACGCCTTCAAAGGTTGAAAAAAAACGTTTATCTACAATACCGAGACAACAAGCCAAAAAGGTGCAAATTTCAAGCTCGACACTTCGTACAAAAAGGGGCTTGCTGAATGCAAATTTGAAGTTGACAATGTGTTTGCAATGTCTCTACATGCGAAAAATTTCCCATTTACCTCGCATTCATATAGAGGTAATATCTCGCACTATTAGTAAAAACAATTAGAGAAGTATGGACCATTTATTACCATTTTGAACACAAAACACCACGCCTTTTCATTCTTCATCGCAATAATCCATTGATTTATTGTGTGATCACAATATGCCTCGAGGGGCTTACAAGATTTCAGAATACATCCTATAAAGTAAGGGCTTTTTGTGACATCGTATTGTTTTATTTTTTCATTAATCAAAGTCAAGGTTTCCTATTCTTGTTGAAATATGGGTGATTATACTAGTCCATATTTGCAAACTTCTTTTTGCAGGTTTGATGTTGTTACATTGTAAAACTTCAAAATGTTAAGGTTCATAATGTAACAAAACTTCAGATTGTGCACATGATTGAACAAGGGCCTATTCGACTTCATTTTTAGGACAAGTGTTTCTAAGAACAATTTTACTAGAAGGAAAAATTGAAACATATATAAAGATAGAAGTCAACAACTTGAGCATTTCGACATAATAGATGCGTTAATGCGTACTTGAAGGGGCATATGGAGTTTTACATCGTGAATTCTTGGCTTCTGGTGATGTACTTCCGGAAATTGCAGGTTCTTGTGATGTAATTTTGGATGTCGTGGCAGGTCATTTCCCAAAAATGCATCACGTGGTAGATAATTGGCGCAAGTGAGAGAAGCGTGGCAGATAGTAACTTTTGTCGCTCCACATGAATCCAAACGAGTCTTAAAGATGACTTGAGTGAGGCTTAACACATCCTAGTGCATCGCTGTGTAACCCTACGAAGCGTAGTGGAGTGCATCATCCTCGTGTTCTAGACACACGAGGCCATGACATCTGACATAGATGATGATGTTTGGAAGGAAGGTTCCATGCCACTTGCCACAAGTAATCATTTTCCTCTTGGTGTCCATGGTGAGCCGATCGCACCGCTTACAATGCGGCCTGTCATGATCACTTGCGGGACTGCTTCACTTGGGTGGAGTGAAATGATGCCAAGCACCTTGGCACTGGTGCCAAGGTAGACTTTGGTTCGTTGTTGAGACTGCTCCGAGGAGGAAGGCGATGAACTCAAGCGCACGACATCCTGTGCAAGTGGAGCCAGGGCTCGCACCGGCGGGACAGGGTGGGTCTGGTGTATCGCGCAAGAGAGGCAGAAGAAACAGGTGAGTGAGGAAGGGCCATGGGCCATACTAGCCACGCGTCTGTGCAAAAAGCCCCGCATAGCTTTCCATTGCTCGCACCCTAGTTATGCGGCCCACGCCACAAAGAACGACACAATGAGTTCCACAAAGTCACGGATACCCCGCACCGCATAGTTTTATGCAGAGAAACAATTCTGCACTGCATTCATATCCTCGAACGCCGAGCTGAATGGAATATTTAGAGAACGAAAACTGTCAATCCTTGCCGAGTCTCTAGCGGAGCCTCCCATCCGCGCCGTGTAGAGGCCCTAAATGGCGAAGTGACTCTTTTGGCTGTGGAGACACCGAGGTTCTTGAGGGGGCGCGCATGGAAGAAAGAAAGTGCACCCTGACTTTGGGGAGTGCACAGAAGAAACATGCGCACAATTGTATCTCACTAGCGTTCCTCCTTCTCGTCCTTGCCTTCCTTCCACCTTCCACAACACTGGCCTCTGGGATGGCCAGCCGCGCCGCGCCCATAGCACAACTACCCCTGCTGCCATGTCTCATCGCTACATGACAATCACTAGCCTCCCATCCTCCTCGTTAACGGGCCCCATGTGCGAACTCGGTGATTGCACGGTTGTCGCTTTCGGGAAGCTTCTGAGTAAGAGCTCGTAGCCCATTCTTAATGGCACATTTGCATCTACAAAGGAAGTAAGGGCTTACTGCCCTTCTCTCTATCCCTCGGCCATCATTTACGTTGATGGCACTAGCAACACCTGAAGCATAGTTCTCGGAGCGTGCTATAGTGGCTACTCTAGCTTGATGTCTGCAGGTAGCAGGGGTTGCAATAGTAGTAGTGGTGTGGTGAGCATGACGACGGGGCGCGTGTCCGTGTACCCATGCCCTGCGGTGTGCGATAGTAGCTACATGTCGTTTGGCATGGTGGGCGACATGGCAATGTCCTATATGCTTTTTAGCTCCTCCATTATGCAGTCTTGCAAACAACGTGTAGTGCTGCTGGTGTTCTTGTTTGATGCTGGTAGGTTGGGTTATTTTGCGTTTGGCAATCTTTGCTTCCAAAGTCACTACGTTTCCTTATACAACATTGTTCTTTGCCTCAGATTGCTTGGGTTTCCAGTAGCAACAACAATAGCATCAGCACCAACAGTAGCAACAGCAGCACTAGTAGTAGAAAAAATAACAATACGAGAAGAAGCAACAGAAACACTAGTAGTAAAAGCAACAACAGCAGTAGTAGTAGTAGTAGTAGAAAAAGAACCAATAGCCGTAGAAACAGAATTAGTAGCGATAGTCACGACAGCAATGGAAGCAGGAGCAATAGCAAAAACAAGAATAAAATCATTAGAAACAAGAACAACAACATCTGAAGCAATAACAGTAGCAGCAGTAGCAGTAGCAGCAGTAGCAGGAGCAATAGTAGCTATAACAGAAGCCGTAGCAACCGTGGCCACAATGGCGAGGACATGGAGTCGAGGGTAGTCGATGCAACAGCAGCAGCAGTTACATTAGGATCTGGCCTTACAACTGTAATCCATTGGTCTCTGATACACGTAGTCATGAAATTACTGACTGCTCTCTTCGCCACTCTACAACAGGGTTTGAAAATGTAGGGACCCTCTAGAAAGGCTTACCATGGCTTTACAGGAAGCCGCCACAAGTGCCATCCACACCAGAGCATTAGGCGGATAAGATGTCTGAAATGAGTGGGTGAGTGCATGCATGCGGGCTCGCACTTGAACTTTCGTTTGAGCGTGTGTACACGCACGTGTGCGCGTGCCCATGTGGGCACTCGTGCTAATACACGTGCATTTGTGTGCTTGTGCTTACTTGGTTGGTTCATTCGGACTGTTTCCTCCATTGCCACAAAACCCTCCCTCACTCTGCCTTGGGGACTGCAATAAAGAAGCCATGCATAAGTGGTGTGATGATGTGCCCCGTGTGTCCGTGCCTCATGACGTGTCATCTGCACACCATGATGTGCTTTCTGTCTCGTGAAAGGTCGTATGTGCATGGTTGTAAGTTGTCTATTTGTGTTTTTAGTTCATCTATGCCTCATTTGTTTTAGGGACAAATGTCTGCTAGGCATACTCCACTTGTCGAGGCATCTACTCAACTTTCACCAATATCACCTGCGGCAAAAGGGACTACGCCATGCGACCTACGTTGCATCCGTTGCTGCCTCCCCAAGTGCTATCGCCACCCCCGCTCCCACTCCTCCTCCCCTCCATGTTGACTGGCCCCCCTCGAAATGTGTGTAGAGTTACACCGACACAATGGCCAACATGCTGCTTGATGGCGAGCCCCTTGCGATGAGCGTTCAACTGTCTCTGTCTACTGCATTGGCCTACTGCTACAGACTATACCTTGCTGCTTCGCATTACTCCGTGTTCATGAGTGATTATTACTATGAAATCCGACAACCATGCAATCACACTCTTCCTAAGCAATAATCCCCCAATCTCCTAGGCTCCTCCTTCCTCTCCTGGTCTCTCTCTCTATATCTCTCTCTCTCCCATTCTCTCCCTACTCCCCCCTCTCTCCCTCCTCTCCCCCTCCCTCCCCCCACTCCCATCACTGTCTTCCCCACCTTTATGCATATCTCTTGGCACATGCAAGGACATCCCCTTCCTCTTTACACCACCCAGAGACCATGTGCCATAAACCCCCACTGTCCAGCTGTACCACGAAAGAGACATGCTTTGTGTCCATCCAATCACTCCTGCATCAACAACCATACAAAACATTGTTGCATAGCCAACCATGCTAAAACAAAATGTGGCCTTGTCCATCTCTAAAACCATTCAAGTTTGTTCAGTATAGTTATTTCATCACCCCAGCTTAGAGTACATTGAATCTGCCTTCAGCACGATGTGTGGCTGTTTTCATGTCCACCCCTTTTCTTTCTCTGCTGCGCCAATGCACCAGAAGGGGCGGAGGCCATCTCTACTTTCTTCAATCTCTTTTTAAACCTAATTGAACGAATTATTGTCCCTACTTTTCCTTATTCTATACATTACTATTACGTAATGAAAGGGATGTGAAAAAAATGTTACATGCATTTCTTAAAGTATCCATATGCTATAGACAAGGATACTGGTCCCTTCTTGTAAGAGTATAGGGTTGTTAAAAAGGGAGAACAAGAATGAGGAGAGGTCAATTGCGGAGTGAAGAAGGTATTATGCTCGGACAAAGTGGACATCACACATTCATGCCCTTGAGGTATAGCTTATATTGCTTGTATGGTACAACAAGTATTTTTATACAAGTGGATGTTGTAAAATATTTTATTTTTGACGTCCATGAGAAATAAGGACCATATACACTATTTTAATGCACGTTAAATATTTTATTTAACGTGCATTAAAGGGTGGGGGTACGTAACAGGGGATGCATATGTCCCTCAAAAGGGTAGAGTGTCTTAGCAAAGTGTAGCTACAAGGTGCATTATTTTTTTCTCATAAAAAACATGAATGTATGAGCACATGTGAAGCACTGATGTATGACTACCAAAAATTTACCATCAATTATCTCGATAATCAAGTGTTAGGTGAAAATGAAATATGGATGATCAATTGCATTGAAAATCTTCAACAAATAGGTTAAGCTAAATATTGAGTAAATGCATTAAAAAAATGAAAACCATAACGTCGAGACCCCCAAACACCTTCATGTGTATTGCAATAGTATAGTTGGTGTGTGTATTGTATATAAACTTGTTTTATACACTAGTGTTTGTTTTACATGGTCGTGATTTACACAATACCACTACACTAGATTTTTGTGGGGGGCGATGAAGCATGGGATCTGGATGTCCTCTCCTAAAGGTTAGTGTATCAAAAATTATTGCTGGGAGGAAGAAAATGTTCATGTGATGAGAAGAAAAATACACTTATGTATCTTCCCTCCTAGACCGCCAATCTATGAGAATCATTGATAGACGATTAAGGGTCTTCATCATCAAAGAATACGTTGTGATTGATGATTGATGATCAATAATTGAGAAAAATTGTTCAATAATTGTTGATGGATAAGATACGTTGAAATGTGAGGATATCAGAACAAAGAACAAACACCAAGATTTTGGGACCCCCCCTCACACAATTGATTGTGTTTGCGTAGTGTAGGTTGTGCTTGTAATTTTATGAAAAATAATTTTGAACACTATTGTATCATACATAGTAGTGTATTTGTTCATTCTTGTGTGATACATAGATCATAGACACTCTCCTAGAACACTTTTAGTTATGGGAGGAGGGGAAGCATATGATTTGGATGCCCTCTACATGCTAGTGTGCTAACAAGACGTACCTAGGGTTTATGCTGTCTAAGTTTAGGAAAAAAAATGCAATACACTAATTTATCGAGTGATCATTTCTGACTATATATATTTACCATCGATGTGTAACCATTGATGATCGATGAAGCAAGTTGACATTTTGTGAGTTGCACGAGTGGAGGGTTATGTGTATACCTTTACGATAAAAGGGATCCTATTGTGCCCTGCTATGGTAGTGCCTAGCAAGCAAAACAATGAAACCCACAACCCTCACTAGCATCGGGGTGTGGGTTTGATAGAGAGATATACGTTTGCAAGTTGCGTGAGTGGGGGGTACAAGATCCCTCCCACAAAAGAAGGGAATGTGCTTGACATCTCTACATCAGGCTTATGATAGCCAGAGGAAGCATAAAAACAAAACAGAATATAATATGGTGGTTTTTCATTCTTCAGTCAACATAAATCTCCTACACCTGGCGAACAATCGAACTTGCGAAAGCCGCGCCAGGAAGGAGGCGAGGCAAACGCAGCCGATCTCGACCACCACCCACAGGCGCTTTTCCTTCCGTCTCTCCCTTCGATTCCAATCGCCAAAATTTCCCAGGGCGACGAGACGAACGTGCAGGCCGCGCTGGTGCCCAAGTGCTGCGCCTCGCTCATCAGCGCACGGCGGGGAAAGCGGCAGTGCTTTGGTTCTTTGGCTCTGCAGCTGGCCCTTACCGCACTGGCGTTGCCGTCGACAGCGGTCGGAACCGGTGCTGCCAGAGTTGGCTTCGAGGCTGTAGGCAATGCGGCTGCGGCGGCGTGTACAGCCGCCACCGCCGCCTTCCCCCGTGCCGGTGCGCATGACGCGCAAACGCCGCCGCCCTCTCCCCTCGTGGGACGGTGCGTATGAACGCGCACGGAACAGACGTTTGAGCCCCTCCCGGTTAGTCCCTTTTCTCGAGAATGTCTCTCACCATGTCGGGAAAAGACGTTCAAGCCTATCCCCGCGGCGCGCGTCAGAGATGTGCGAGCCTGCACGATCCCTCCTCGCATGCCTCCTCCTTGCCCAGGCGTTCCTGTCGCCCTCGGCGCCACGCGCCTCGGCGGTGGACCGAGCCGCGACAGCGTCGACCATGCCGCGCCGCGGTGCGATGATCACAACCATGCCGCCGTCCTTGCTGACCGGTCCCACCGGGGCGGGACCCCTGTGCGACCTCGCCAGCTGCTCTGCCGTGGCCCTGGGGAAAATCCCGAGCAAGACCGCGCAGCCCATTTTCAACGGCACGTTTCCGTCGGAGGAGGCAGCCAAGGCGTATTGCCACTCCCTCTACCCCTCCGCCGCTGTTTACTCCATCGGGGTCAGAAGCAGCAGCAGCAGCAGCGGAGTAATTGGGGCGTGCTATGGCAGCTGCAGCAGCCTAAGGTCAGCCGGCAGCAGCGGCAGCAGCGGCGCGGTGACCTGGACGACGGGGCGCGTGTGCGTGTATCCGTGCCCCACGGAGTGCGACAGCAGTTACGCGTCGTTCGGCGTGGTGGGCGACGTGGCGGCGACCTATCTGCTGGGTTGGGCCTCCACTGCGCAGACTTGCAGGGAGCGCGCCGCGCCTCTTGGGTTCTTCTCGTTCGAAGCTGGTGGGTTGGGTTCGATGGTCCAGAATGGGATTGCATGCAGCTTGCCTTCCGAAAGCGGTTCCATTGTTGTTTTTCCAGTAGGGTGATTCCAGCAACAGTGCAAGCATGCTCGTTGTAGAGTCTTGGGCTTACAGTAGTACAAGCAGCTGCAGAACAAGCAGAAGCAGCAGCAGGAGCGGCGGCGGGAGAAGCAGCAGCAGTAGCAGCAGCAGCAGCAGCAGTGGCAGCAGCAGAAGCGGTGGTTGTAGCAGCAGCAGTAGCAGTGGCAGCAGTAGCAGCAGCAGCGGCAGCATGGGCCACGGCAGCATCAGCAGCAGCAGCAGCAGCCGCAGCAGCAGCAGCAGCGGCCGCAGCAGCAGCAGCAGCAGCAGCAGGAGCAGCAGCAGTAGCAGCAGCAGTAGCAGCAGCAGCAGCAGCAGCAGCAGCAGCAGCAGCAGCAGCAGCAGCATCAGCAGCAGCAGCAGCAGCAGCAGCATCAGCAGCAGTAGCAGTGGCAGCAGCAGCAGCATCAGCAGCAGCAGAAGCAACAGCTAAGCCACGGCATTAAAGAGCACTCTCGCTCTAGGCGATTTTGTAAGTGCTGAAGCAATTTTTGCGTTTCACGTGACTGGGAGGGGTTTTCGTGGCGGTGGATGCAGGGGGTGGCAGGTAACTGACTTTAGGCGCACATTGGGGCAGCAATCACGTGCGCGCCTCGATGTCGAGAGAAAAAATGATCTCGTTTGCCGGGGCTTAGCAACAGCAGCAGCAGTGGCAGCAGCAGCAGCAGCACCAGCAGCAGCGGCGGCAGCGGCGGTGGCCGCGGCTGTGGCGGCAGTGGTGGTTGAAGACTGCCACCACCACTGCTGGTCCGCAGCGTCTGGAGGGTAGCAGGGAGTGTGCAGCCGTTGAGCCGCGATCCTGTGTGGACGATGCCACATGACAATCATCCATATGCCCCAGATCATTGTTTCTTTCATGTGTACTTTCTTGTTCAAATCTCTTGTTCAGGGTCAAGGGCGTGCACCGTCTACTCCACCTGCCGAGGAATGTTCTCCACCTCCGCAGCCGTCACCAGCGGCAGAAGCGACTGCGCCCCGCCGCCTCCGCTGCCTCCTTCGCCGCCTCCCCCCGTGCCACCGCCACCCCCTCCCCCCCTCTTCCTCCCCTCCATGCTGACTGGCCCCCCCTCTGAATGTGTGGAAATTTGCACCGACACAATGGCCGACATGCTGCCTGAGGACGAGCCCCTTGCGATGAGCGTTCAGCTGTCTCCATCTGCTGCACTGGCCTACTGCTACAGACTGTATCCTGCTGCTTCGCACTACTCCGTGTTCATGAGTGAGTGAGCGCGGTCGGTGAAGCCGGCCGACTGCATGCTCTCTCTCTCTTCTCTCTCTCTCTCTCTCTCTCTCTCTCTCTCCCCCTCTCATGTGTGTGTGTGTGTGTGTGTGTGTGTGTGTGCATTGCTGAGTTTTTCCTGAGTCAGGAACTGACAAGTGCAACAGAAAGAAGTCCTATTTCCATATTTGCAT
>SZWC01010176.1:49937-60735 GCA_023375785.1 Penium margaritaceum
GCGGACATCTTGTTTGTGTACAGCAACGCCGTTCTTGAGCCCTTCTCCATCTCCCTCTAGCTTCTTTCTTGGGCGCATCAGCTCTTTCTCTAGGTGAATTCCGTCGCGAGGCAGCAGTGGCCCATCAGGAGAGTCCCATTGCTACAACGGTCATCGTGTCACCACCGACGCCCCTCTTGTAGCACACTCCTCCATCCTTTGGCACATCCTCTTATCATTTCACCTCGATTACCCCGACTGAGATGGAGGGTGTGGCAGTAGCTCCACAAGGGAAGAAGGGGAGGAAGAGGCACATTTCGGGCCAACAACAATCGCAGCAGCAGCAGCAGCTTCCACCGACCGATAGTAGTGGACGTACTGTTCATTGCTACAACTATGGAGACGCTCATCGCTACACCGAGTGCCATCAGCCGCTCAACTGGACGCGGATTACGTGCGACCTTCAGACCGCACACCCACAATGGTCTACGTTGAGCAGAACAGCCCTTAGTCGCGCGGCGACCGCCACCGCAACAGTTCACATCTCCCCTTTGGTGAGCAGTGGCGATCCGGATCCGTGTGACCGCACCATCACCAAGCTCCGTCACCTTCTGGCGCTTTACTTTGAGGGAGGTGTGAGTGTGTTGTCACGGCCGGATGGTTTACATACTGTTTTTTGTCTGTTCTTGTCACTTGTGATGACTCGCGTGGGGGGGCCCAGCTAGCATGTGATGATGATGGATTTGACAGCACTCATTCGATTCTAGACTCCCACCTCCGTGCCCTTCGTTGTTCCTCCTCGCCTGTTGCTTAGCGTCCGTCTGATGCCGAGTGTTCCATTACTCGTTGCATAGTGATGTCATCCAGTCGTAATGCCGGTGGCATGTGGATCATCGATTCTGATGCCACTCACCACATGACCTATCGTCGTAGTGATTGTTTTGCTCTTAGTGATGGTGCGTCTGTTCACTCTGTTCGCACAGGCTCTGGTCAGTCACTGCCGGTTGTGTGCTTTGATGGTCTGTCTGGCTCCTTGTATCTCTCCGAGGTGCTTTTTCTGCCTGATCTTGACCTCAGCCTGCTTTCTGTTCGTACCTTAACACAGATGGGACTCTCTGTGGAGCACACTACGAATTGTGCGACTGAGATTTTTTTTATACTCGTGCCATTGTTCTCTGTGTGTCTATTGTGGATGATTTGTATCGCATTCCTCAGACTTCTCGTTCTTCTCACTCTCCTTATCCTTCTTCTTGTGTGTTTGTCACTGGTTTTCTCTCTGCTGAGAACCAACAATCGCTCCATCGCCGTCTGTGTCACGTGGGCTCAAACACTATGTCTAAGCTCATTTGGACGCAGCTCGCACTCGGTCTTGACGCGGCCTCTTTTGAGAGGCCGCCTAAGACCGACTTTCTTTTTTGCGCTTAGGGTGAGATGCTTCGTTTCACTTACCCTTATTCTTGCTCTAGAGCACTTTGCCCCCTCGAGTTGGTCCATTCAGACCTTCTCGGTCCTCTCCCTATCAAGTCTTTGTCCGATCGGGGCCGATACGTCTTGACCCTGACTGACGACTTCACCCGGATGCGGTGGGTATACAGCCTACGCCAGAAGAGCGATGCTGCTCTTGCGTTTACCTCTGGTTAGTGATGACTGAGCGTCAATCCCGCCACACGCTGCACATGTTCCACTCCGATCGTGGTGGCGAGTTTTTTGGCGAGATGGATAGCTTCTTCACCGAGCACGGTGTTTTTCACCAGGTTTCCACTCATGCTACTCCTTATCAGAACAGTATCTCTGAGCGTTGGAACCGCACCATGGAGGATGTCGTTTGCGCTATGCTGTCCGAGTGTGGTCTGCCTGAGTCCTTCGTGTTCGAAGGATTCGCCTACATGACGTGGGTCTGGAACCGCCTCCCCGCATGGTCCCCTTCCAGACCACGTTACACCGAACGAGCTCTGGTTTGGCCATCGTGCCGATCTTTGTGTTGCAATTGTCTGGGGCTACGTTGCTTGTGTGTGGTACACCGAGGACCAGCAGGGGCCCAAGGTCTCCCCGCGGGGTTGCTTTTGTGCCTTTGTGGGCATCTCCCCACGGTCGAAGGCCTGGCGCTTTTGAGACCCCGCTCGTTGTCGCATTGTTGAGTCTCGCAATGCGCTCTCCTTTGAGTCTCTCACCTACCGAGACCTGACTACCACCATGTCGATGGCCGTCACGCACGTTCCTACGCGTGAGGCTTCTCGACAGATGAGAGAGTCTATGCCTACGAGCATCTCTCGTCCAGTAGATGTGTCCATTTGAGCCCCCTCCCCTTCTCGGTCATCGGCCCTTAATGATCCAGCAATCATAGATGTCGGTCTAGAGACCTCTCCTGCTTAACACATTTCTACCCATGTTCCCTCGCACCCCACAGGTACCATGATTTCGTACCCATGCCCCCCAACACTCCTGCCTCTATGCGTGAGCCCGCCTCTACTCCTGCTCCTCCTGCCTCACTCACACCCAGCCCTGCATCCCCTGCCACTTCACCAGCATCTCCTCACACTACATCACTTGCTCCTTTGTCTCAGTCATCACCAGCTATGGTCGCGTCCATCTCTGAGCATGAGATGAGCTCTACGAGCCCAAGATACTCATGTGAGCCCAATGGTCGTCTTCGACCATTGGTCTCTGGAGTCTAGCAAGCGTTAGGTCCTTCACCTAGGCGTTCCACTCCCAGTGTTGCGAGTGGTTACCCCGGCACCAAGGCCCTAGGCCTTGGTGCCCACAGATATCACACAAAGGTGCATCCAGCGTGCTTTGTCGGGCACGATCTGGTCACTCGCGAGTTCCGAATTGCTTGTGATGAAGCAGCTGATCTTGTGGCCGTCGGGCCCAACGCTGAGGCGTGTGCACTTGCCACTCAAAGCTCTCCCTTGATGGCGCCTGATCCGGGCACACTGAGGGAAGCTCTCTCATTAAAGGACGCAGACGTCTGGCACGCTACCTGCGAGGATGCGCTTTGTGCCATCCGAGAGCACAGAGTTTACGAGCTAGTCGACCTTCCACCCGGGAGGAAGGCTATTCAGGTCAAGTGAGTCTTTTGCAAGAAAGTGAAGCTAGATGGCTCACTGGAATGCCACAAGGCTCACTTGGTCATGCCACAAGGGGTCAATTACACTAGTACCTCTGCCCCTATCGATCGCATGACCTCAGCTCGCACTCTGTTCGGTGTGGTGGCTCAGCATGACAGGGAGCTGCACCAGATGGATGTCAACAATGCATTCTTCCATGGCTCTCTGAATGAGGAGATCTATGTGGCCTAGCCACCAGGCTTTGGCAACGGTTACAACTTTTGGCACTTGTGCAAGTCCTAGTACGGCCTCAAGCAGTCTCCTCGGTGCTGGAACCAGGAGATCACAGGCACCCTGACTCGCGCGGGATATGTACAGAGCGAGGCAGATCCCTCTCTTTTTATCCGACAGTCACCTGAGCGGTTCATCGCCATCTTTGTCTATGTGGGCAACATCCTGATCGCATCTCCCTCTATGTAGGCCGTGAAGGAGGCCAAGGCGGTCCTCCACACTGCCTACAAGATCAAGGACCTCGTACCTGCAGCGCTTTTTCTTGGCATGGAGGTCGTGCGAGACCGCTGAAGTCAGACACTCCTACTGCATCAGGCCCGATACGCAATTGTTGAGGGGGAGCGTTTCAGTGATCTCCTTGGTCCAGTCCCCACAACCTCCACACCTCTCACACCTGATGGGAAGGATGCCTTATAGGTGGACAACCCTACACAACTGGGGGAGACAATGGACGTGACCTTGTACCTCCCTCTTATTGGATCTCTGATGTACCTAGCCACTACCACACGCCCCGACATTGCCTTTACCGTCAACCTCCTTGCACAATTTTAGTAGACTCCACGGGCTAGAGCCCTTCATGCGGCTGTATGAGTGATGCGATACATGGTCTCCACACTGTACCTTAGACTCTACTTTCGCCGCTAGTGTTCGGTGGTTCTTGACGGCTACACCGATAGCGACTGGGACTGGAGTCCAGACGGACGAAGTCGCACCGGCTACGTTTCCTTCTCGGTGGTACTGCTATATCCTGGCACAGCTGGAAGCATGGCTGCATTGCACGTGGCTCGTCAGGGGCATAGTACGTTGCTCTGGGTGCAGGGGCTGCTGAGGTAGTCTGGCTGTACCGCCTGTTCCTTCAGTTGGGTCAGTCGGTGCCCACCATTGTGCTTCGCAGTGACAACCAGAGCGCTCTTGCCATTACAAAGAACTCTGGTGTTTTTCATGCTCGCACAACGCACATTGCGGTTGAGCACCATTTTGTGCGTGATCTGGTGGAGTGACACGTGATCTCCGTCATATGCGTCGGCACTGACATGCAACGAGTTGATTTCCTGATGAAGACACAAGCTCGCGGAAAGTTTTTGGTGGTCATTTTCTTCTGTCGGGTCTTGCCCCTTGCTTGAGAGTGGTTGAGTGTAGGGTGTGCTTGTGTTCCGTCTGTCTTTGCACTCGTTGTTGCACTCGTGCCAATTCTGCACGAGTATAGACATGCGTACCATCGGGTCATGCGGGAGTATTGTGATTTGTGACGTTCCCATCAAGCTGTACAGTTTTCTGTGACCACTCAGCCATGTCCATGCCTGTGCATATCCCTGATGCGGACCCACGAGGCACCGGCTTGTTGGCAGGTGGTGGACCACCCACTCAGAGCTAACCGACAACTGCCCCAGCGTCCTGGATGTTGTCTTGGACCTTCTACAGTTTTTATGCAGCCTCTAGGATCTGATCAGTGGACTGGCCGTGGGCCTGATTTGCAAGTTTTTCTTTGTGTGTCCGCCGTTCGATGCCGGATGCATGCATGTGACCAGTCATAGTGTATGGCTTGAGATCCTACATGTTTAGGTTATGACGGCGTAGTGTTCTTATTTGTCTGTGCAGAGTTACGGCCACAACAGTGTTTTTCGGCCGGTTTTAGGACAAACCTTGCACTATCACATGCGACACCCATCGTGCGTTGTGGCAGGTATTTATGTTGTGGACCTGTCATTTGTGAACTCTCTCTGCATATGCTATTGAAGCATCATGACACTCTGACTTGTGTCTCCTAGCCAGACCCTTGTTGTCGTGTGTACCACCTTTGACTTTTGTCACCCTTCGACCGGGCACTGACGCCCAGTCAGCGGCTGTGTCGCTAGGAAGCTTCTGCGTATCTTCTCACCCTCACACCCAAAGCTCATAGCAATTATGCACATGAAGTATTTATAGTTAGCGGCAGAAGGTCAACATGCACTCGCTACCATGCAAGTTTGACACACACAGTAGCCATGGCGATGGGTGTGACGAGAAGATGGTGAAAAACACACTTGGTTGCGAAGTGAGAGAGAGTTGTTGCGAGAGAAAGTGACCACCGATCTCTTAGCCGCAGTTGACTGGGCCACCCACTCAAAGAGCTCGAAGTGGGGCCTAGCCGCCACCCTAGGGTCGAACCAGACCGGTCGACCAAAAGGTCGTCGTGGTCTCTCACACCTCAAAGTGACTGAGCGTGTGGCCCCGTAGGATCAACAACCTGGGCAAGAACGAGACAGCCAGCACAGCATGCAAAGTACATAAAACTATAAACCACATTGATCACGAGCGTATGTGGAGCATGCATCTCTAATGTGATCTCTCATGTTTCAGCCATACAAGGCTCATCACCAAATGTTTGGAACAGCAAGACATTCACTCCAACAGAGCTGAGCATGGTCGAGCCCACTGATCTTGCACATGGCAGAGATGCCAGTGATGCACGGCTCCCCAGTTTTTGTGCTACTTAGTCACCTGCATGAATGGTGTGTGTGTGAGTGAAGGAGTCAAGAGGTCACTTGCGTGTTTGAAAGACAAACCAACACTCTCCCATGACCCACACACAAACAACCCATACATCACACGAAGGAGACAGACGAGGGACGGACAAAAGTGTGTCAATACAGCCAAGAGCATTGCATGCACGCAACAAGCCAACTGCATGTACACCTGCCTTGAACATCCCACTGCTCAGTGCTTTGGTAAGAAATTCTACATGCTGCTGACGCGTGTCGACCCAGACGACTTGGACCTCTCTTGCGGCAATGCGCTCACATACAAAGTGATGCTCAATGTTGATGTGCTTTGTGTGTGAATGATNAGCATGCATCTCTAATGTGATCTCTCATGTTTCAGCCATACAAGGCTCATCACCAAATGTTTGGAACAGCAAGACATTCACTCCAACAGAGCTGAGCATGGTCGAGCCCACTGATCTTGCACATGGCAGAGATGCCAGTGATGCACGGCTCCCCAGTTTTTGTGCTACTTAGTCACCTGCATGAATGGTGTGTGTGTGTGAGTGAAGGAGTCAAGAGGTCACTTGTGTGTTTGAAAGACAAACCAACACTCTCCCATGACCCACACACAAACAACCCATACATCACACGAAGGAGACAGACGAGGGACGGACAAAAGTGTGTCAATACAGCCAAGAGCATTGCGTGCACGCAACAAGCCAACTGCATGTACACCTGCCTTGAACATCCCACTGCTCAGTGCTTTGGTAAGAAATTCTACATGCTGCTGACGCGTGTCGACCCAGACGACTTGGACCTCTCTTGCGGCAATGCGCTCACATACAAAGTGATGCTCAATGTTGATGTGCTTTGTGTGTGAATGATGCATGCCATCATGCTCAGCAATCGCCTTGGTGCTTTGATTGTCACAACGCAATGTGATGGAGTGAATGGGTACGCAAAGGTGCTGAAGCAAGTGAGAAAGCCAGACACTCTCACACGTACCTGAGCCTAGGGGAACATACTCAGCCTCACTAAAGCTACGTGCAATACAACCTTGCTTACCGCTTTTCCACGAGACATCGGTTCCACCCACGAGAAAGATATAGCCAGTACCGCTATGTGCATCTGCATCGTCAGCCTAATCACTGTCAGTGTATCCATCAACCACCATAGAGGGTTGTGCTCTGTAGCACAATCCTACACGCGTAGTAGACAGTGCGTAGCGAACAATATGCAGTACAGCCTCGAGGTGCTTCTTACAAGGTTGTTGGGAGAACTGAGCAAGGAAGTTGACTACGTAGGCCACGTCCGCTCTAGTGGTAGTGGCAAGGTACATGAGAGATCCAATCACACTGAGGTAATCGGTGACCTCGACAGTCTCCCCCAGCTGAGTCGCGTCAAGTGACTTCAGCAGACGCTGCCCAGTTGGTGTCATGGGTGTCGATGCAGTGGGGGTGTCAGCGAGCATGGAGGAAAAATGCTCCCCCAGGCTGCAAATGTAGGCGGCCTAATGGACGTGTAGTGTCTAACACTGACAGTCTCGCTCAAGCTCCATGCCCAGGAACACACGAGCTAGACCCAAGTCCTTCATTTTGTAGGTGGACTGCAACAAAGCTTTCACGGACTGCACGGTGGTGGGACGAGGTGACGCAATGAGGTCATCCACGTAGACCAANAACAATATGCAGTACAGCCTCAAGGTGCTTCTGACGAGGTTGTTGGGAGAACTGAGCAAGGAAGTTGACTGCGAAGGCCACATCTACTCTGGTGGTAGTGGCAAGGTACATGAGAGATCCAATCACACTGAGGTAATCGGTGACCTCGACAGTCTCCCCCAGCTGAGTCGCGTCAAGTGACTTCAGCAGATGCTGCCCAGTTGGTGTCATGGGTGTCGATGCAGTGGGGGTGTCAGCGAGCATGGAGGAAAAATGCTCCCCCAGGCTGCAAATGTAGGCGGCCTAATGGACGTGCAGTGTCTAACACTGACAGTCTCGCTCAAGCTCCATGCCCAGGAACACACGAGCTAGACCCAAGTCCTTCATTTTGTAGGTGGACTGCAACAAAGCTTTCACGGACTGCACGGTGGTGGGACGAGGTGACGCAATGAGGTCATCCACGTAGACCAAGATGGTCACCAAGGGCTACGAGGGTGCACTCAACAAGAGCGCCGGATCCACAGTGTTACGACGGTAGCCACCCTTCTGAAGGGTGGCTAAGATCTCCAGGTTCCAGTAGCGAGGGGATTGTTTGAGCCCTTAGAGGGCTTTACGCAGCTGCCAGACCTTGTTCGTGCCATCTGTGAAGCCTGGAGGCTGCACCATACAGATCTCCTTGTCAAGGTGTCCGTGCAATAATACATTGTTGACGTCCATCTGCTCCAGTTCCCACTTGTGTTGGGGGACCAGGCTTAGAAGAGCTCGAGTTGTGGTACAACGTCCCACAGGGGCAAACGTCTCGTCAAGGTTAACGCCAGGAATCTGGGAGAATCCCTTGGCGGTGAGCCATGCCTTGGACCTGTCGATCGTATCTTCAAGCTTCAGTTTGCGCTGCAGTACCCAGCGAGCTGAGACAACCTTAAGACCTGCTGGGAGATCAACAAGCTCGAAGACCTCATGCTCGTTTAGAGCTGTGAGCTCCTCCTGCATGGCCTTTTCCCAGAGACCAGCATCAGCTACCTCCCTTGCTTGACACACAGTGGTAGGCTCTGCAGGAAGTGAGGGAAGATCGATGGCTGCAAAGCATGAGGCGACATAGCCAGCGACTGAGGCATCCAGAGCACTGTGAAACTCATGGGAAACAAGTGCATAGCCCATTGCTGAGTTGGAGTGGACCACGCTCACAGCAAGACCCAGTGCATCAAGGCCACTCAATCTGGCGGTGGAGCCCGTGGCAGTGGGGGGTGCACTAGAGCGGGTATGACGCTAAGAGGATTGGGCGTGCTGTGTGACAGAGTGCTGTGGAAGTGAACGGAGTCACCCCCCACGAGTATAAGGCTCAGATACGACTGGAGGCACATCTATGACTGGCGGAATGACAATCTCACCAGAGATCATGGGCGAGGGGAGAACAGGCTGTGGAGGTCATTCAGCGACAGTGCAGGGAGTTGATTGTGCCACAACATCAGTAGACAGTGCGGGATTGCTGAGAGGCACTGACACAGACTCAAAGGATGAAGAAGGGGAAGACGTTGTGGAAGGGTCGGATGAGGATGTAGACAGAGTGCTGAGCAGGGTGTCAGAGGTGGACACATCAGATGTATGAAGAGGAGGGTCTGAAGAGGAAGGGGCCAAGGCAACAGGGGGTGCGTCAGTGAGACCGGAGGCTGGAATAGACCCAACCCCCCCAAGCCGACGGAGGAAGGACAAGGAAGTGGGTGGAGCGACATGAGATACATCGTGAGGAAAGACGTCCTTGAAGAAGAGGGTGTCACGAGATTCAACAACACGCGCACGATCGGGGTCCCAGAAGCGCCAGGCCGTGGACATGGTTGAGACCCCTAGAAAGGTACACAGGCGAGCTCGCGACATAAGTTCGCCATCACTGAGGTCCTCGGGGAGCCACACGGCAGCGACGCAGCCCTAGACATGAGCCAGGCGGTGGTCAGCACGACGACCGAACCAGCGTTCAAACGGTGTTACATGACATGGGAGTGGACCGTGCAAAATACGATTCCAGACCCACGTCATGTAGGACATGGCTTCGAAGGAAAATAAGGGACGAAGGTCAAAGGCATTGAGGAGAGTACGAACACCATCAACAAGCATGCGGTTCCAGCCGTCAGACACACCGTTTTGTTGAGGTGTGTGGGGAGTGGTGGTCTCAACGGTCAGACCGCGAGAGGAGAGGAAACGAGAGGTGGGACCAATTAATTCACTCCCACGATCGTAGCGAAAGACACGAAGACGACGACCACAAGCGACTTTAGCTAGGGGAAGCCAGGACTCAAGGGTGGAGTATAAGTCACCTTTTTATTTGAGGGAAAAGACCCAACGCATGCGTGAAAAGTCATCTGTGAGACAAAGAACGTAACGCCCAACACCCCCAAGAGAGTCATGAGGAAGTGGACCCATGACATCAGCATGCAGTAGGTCAAGAGGGTGAGAAGTGCAAGACTCTGAAGTGGAGAATGGGGACCGATGCATTTTGCCCTGAGCACAGTGAAGACAGGCAAGGGGACCAGCAGCCGGAAACATGGCAGCATCAAGGCCATCGATAGGACGAACACGAAGCAGGTTATCAATGGCTGCTGTATGGAAGTGGCACAGGCGGCGATGCAGCAGTTGTGCATGAGCGGGTGTGAGTGAGCGCGCAACATACACATGGGTAGCGGTGGCAGGAGCGGGTGCGAATGTGGGACAAACGGTCACAGTGTGTTCCTTGTAGGAGGATGCCTCCAGACGTGCGGTGCGAGACAAAGGCAATGCCGTGACTGTACGAGAAGTCCATGCCCTGTTCGTCGAGCATCGTGAGAGAGAGGAGATTCAGCTCTAACAAACATACAGGACGTCTGGCAAGAACAGCTCACCCCAGGGCCGACAAAGCGTACAACACCAACCCCTTGGACTGGGAGCAATTGGCCAAAGCAAGCGCGGACGAAATGAAGAGAGCCAACAGGACCAAAGAATACAAAGGACACACGCGACGAGGTCATGTAGTGGGTGGCGCCTGAATCAAGAATCCAAAAGCCACCCAACGCACGAACTGTGGAGAGGTCACGACTAACTGCGGCAAAGGTTGTGTGCGGAGAGAAACGCTGACCACAAGCAGCAAGACAATGAGGCAAGCACACTGACTGCCACTCTTCAATCCACGAAACATCGGCGAAAGGACAACCCAGAACGTGACCGGACGAACAGCCACACAACGCCCCATCAGCAACACACGCAAGAGGCTCTGACCCAGAGCCTTCACTCTCACCTCCCTGATCACAAAGGTGTCACTAGTGGATAGCGTGTGACAGTGCTGCGTCCAATTGACGCTCATCCTCAGGAGGATCCAGAGTGATGACCACCC
>SZWC01010176.1:60786-70847 GCA_023375785.1 Penium margaritaceum
GTTGGTGGTGATGGGTGTGTCTCTGTTAGAGGAAGCAAGGGAAGAGGCCATGTGGGTGGCGCCCCCAGACCCACCAGTGGAGCGTGCCCAGTGTGCACACATGGTGAAGGCGAGGATCTCGTTGTCCAGTGGTGACGGACACTTGGGTGTCGACAGAGCTGCAGTTCCAGCACGTGACAGTGCTGGAGGTGGAAGGGGCAAAAGAGGTGCTGTTGGATCCTTTGCCCTTGCCACGGCCACCTTGGCCACCACAGCCAGAGGTACCGATACCCTTGCCCCGACCATGACCACGGCCACCACCTCCCCCACCTTGGTTGACAAGAGATGTGAACGANAGGACAACCCAGAACGTGACCGGACGAACAGCCACACAACGCCCCATCAGCAACACACGCAAGAGGCTCTGACCCAGAGCCTTCACTCTCACCTCCCTGATCACAAAGGTGTCACTGGTGGATAGCGTGTGACAGTGCTGCGTCCAATTGACGCTCATCCTCAGGAGGATCCAGAGTGATGACCACCCCCAAGGATGGGCGATAGGGAGGGTAGGATGGAGACGCCCAGTAGGGTGGAGAGTAGGCGCCGGAAGGCGGGCCGTAGAAGACGGGCCCGCCATACCCCGGGGGCCAACCACCGGGGTACTAGAGTGAGGGTGGAGTCGCAGTTGTGCTGTAAACTACAATGTTGGTGGTGATGGGTGTGTCTCTGTTAGAGGAAGCAAGGGAAGAGGCCATGTGGGTGGCGCCCCCAGACCCACCAGTGGAGCGTGCCCAGTGTGCACACATGGCGAAGGCGAGGATCTCGTTGTCCAGTGGTGACGGACACTTGGGTGTCGACAGAGCTGCAGTTCCAGCACGTGACAGTGCTGGAGGTGGAAGGGGCAAAAGAGGTGCTGTTGGATCCTTTGCCCTTGCCACGGCCACCTTGGCCACCACAGCCAGAGGTACCGATACCCTTGCCCCGACCATGACCACGGCCACCACCTCCCCCACCTTGGTTGACAAGAGATGTGAACGAGGAAGACGGATAATAGGAGGATGATGTGGAGGGCAGTGCGGTGGTGCCGGCTACAACTGCTCCATAGTGAATCCATTTGTTCTGAAGGGTGCTCCACCAGTAAGTGAGACGTTGGTAGGTGAATTCCCAGAGGGCACAAATGCCTGGAGGAGAATCGACAAGCACAGGCTCACCACCAAGTCGCTCAAGTTCAGAGGCCTTCACCTCCCTGAAAATGTCAGATAGCTCAGGGTTGAGACCATTGGCAATAGAGAGGACAAACGGTAGTTGGCCAGGTGCTGCTTTGCCAAGGTCTTTTAGAAGACGAAGGCTGCGGGCATGGTAGGCATCCACAATCTGGTCTGCACGCATGGAGAGAGCGTGTTGAACTGTACTGTGAGGAAACTCTATGCAACATGCGCAGTAGCAGTTGTGCGGCGCTTGATGAGAGCGTAGGCGCCAACAGGGTCAGCAAGCGTGCAGCGAGCAGTGTCAGCGTTGTAAGACCCTATCTCATTAGTGAGATCATCAGGTCGAGCATGAATGAGAGCATGTACAGCACGCGTAGACTCAGAGTCAGTGGGCACAAAGGGGAGATTAGCAATGGGGTTGGGCACATGATAATACTCCCAGAGCTCCTCACCTTGTGCCCAAGCATTGCAACGTACCTCCCATGAAGCGAAAGAGAGGTTAGGGGTGAAATGCGGTGTCACTGAGTCAAAGTCAGGTTTGCGTTGTGCGGGCTGTGCGAGAGCTTTGGCTGTAGTAGCGCCTGCTACTACAACAACAACAAGAGAGTTAGAAGTGGAAGAGCCAGTTGTGTTCGATGCGGAAGTGGGAGAGGTGGGGAATGCAACAGCAATGTCAGCAGCAGCTGAGGCAGCAGGTGTAACGCGCAATGTAGGCTGCAAGCGGCTGAGCACGATGTCAGGAATGTGGTCGGCAAAAGTCTCCTGATCACCATGTTCTGTGTGCAGCTTCTCTTCTGCAATGCGCTATACAGTGAGAGCTGCTTGAAGAGCAGCACGCTCTTTTCGCAGTTCTTCCTGCGGAGCAGCGGACTGGTCATCGTTGACGGGCATGGTCAGTGTAGATCACTCAAGAAAATTTCGGCAGCGTTTCCCTTGCCGTAGTGGGCGTGGGAAATAAGAGAAGATGACGTCTAGCTGGGTGTAGCTGCAGGACAGTATGGAATGCAAGAGCACGACCACAAAGGAGGACAGGAAGAAAGAGACGAGAATTCCGAAGGAGAAGGGAGCTGAAACCTCACCAATGCTAACGCTGTAGGGCGAAACAGTGGTGGCAGTGCTGACGCCGCAGAGGCAGCAATGACGGCCACGGAGGAAAAGGTGGTGGCGATGAGGCAGGCAACTCTAGCAAGGGCAGTGCCTGTGAGGGTGGAGACGGCAGCTGCAGCTGTGATTGTGACACGAATCTGGTGACCAAACGATGAGGACGCAACTAAAGAGGAGACCCGAGAAATAGAAGTCTAGATCAAGTCGACAGCGCTGGAGAGAGTAGAGGAGACTGAGGCTGCTGCTGCTGCAACTGCGTTAGGTGCTGCTGCGACCTGCGTTGCTATGTTGAATGCAGCAGCTGCAAGAGGACCCTGGTCAGTGGCTGCAGCAGTGTAGGTTTCATTAGTCCTGCCAATAGCAGTGCGAGCACGTGCACGCGCAGCACGTGCTATAGCAGCAAACGTGGAAGAGACGACAGTACAGGAAACAAGTGCTGCTTCCAAGGCAGCGAGAATGTCAGGTACAGATGGTGTAGTGGCAGCCTGAGATGCAGCGGGGGACGCGAGGTAGCCTCGGCTTGCTCTGCAGGGGCTGTTGGTATAGCTGGAGCTACAGCACCTTGAGCGGCACACTGACTTTGCCGACACGTTCTACGGGTAACGGGGGATGTTTACGGAGATGAGGGACGACATTGCTCACGTGATGGGCCCATTGTTGGCGTGTTTTGCATGGTCAGAGAGTCGTCTAAGGCGGACTGACAGTAAGTCGCATACACCGCACTGTCTTCGCGTGCCTCATCGTCTCCAGGATCGTAGTCTTCCCCCGGGTGATACCCAGGGCTGTCACACGGGCGGCGGAGGCGCAACCATGCCGCAATATCCGCCTCCTCCTCGTGACGATCAATCAGTTTGTCGAGGCATGCGCGATCACGCAGGCCCCTTGGAGAGGTAAGAGTAGGTTCTACGTTTAGTGGTGCAGCCATGGTGGCAGATGAAGCCGCACAAGCGGCTACTGTTGTTGCTGCTAGTTAAGAGAGAGTGAAGCAGGGCATACTGAGAGGCAGCGCTCAATGGCCAAGAGGCCTCGGCATCATAGCCCTATTGAGATGCAAGCCTGTGGGCCAGCAGCACAGATGTGCTGCTGAAATGAAAACCACCGGGTCCAGAAGGACTCGGTGTCAAAATGCTGCAGAGAAGAGGAGCAGCGAACCTGCGGAACTGTGAAGCTGCTTGAGACACTACGGGTCGAGGCGGGAGTGCATAGGCACATGGTGCTCCGGATCTGTGGGACTGTGGGGCCGCTTGAGAGGTGATTGGCCGTGGTGAGAGAGCCTCGGCATCACAGTGATGCAGACCCGTGAGACGGCTGGCCTGAGGTGTTGTGGTGCTGCTGAGGTGCGTACAGCCTCGACGAGAGAGAGCAGGCACCGCAGTGGTGTGAAGCAGCAAGACTGCGGACCTGCTGAGTTGCATAGACGTTTTAGGGTACAACAGACCGAGGCAAGAGTGCCGTGGCACGTAGAGCGCCAAACTACAAAGCTGGGGTGTCACAGTGCTGAGAGCCTGGATCAGCTAGGACAAGAGACTGCTGAACTGCCGGGCGGCAAAGTTGCGACGTGGAAGGAAAAGAGTGTCACAGCCACAATCGCGCAACCATTCATGTCGTGTGTGCCGCACCACAAGCCACCATGGATCAATGGAATGGAGGGTTCTCTCCCTCATGCTCTGATACCGGCAGTTAGCGGCAAAACACCGACATGCACTCACTACCATGCAAGCTTGACACACATGGTAGCCATAGTGATGGGCGTGACAAGAAGTTGGTGAAAAACACACTTGGTTGAGAAGCAAGAGAGTTGTTGCAAGAGTAAGTGAGCAGCGATCTCTTAGCCGCCGTTGACCGGGCCACCTACTCGAAGAGCTAGAAGTGGGGCCCAGCCGCCACCCCGGGGTCAAACCAGACCGTTCGGCCAGAAGGCCGCCGTGGTCTCTCACACCTCAGAGCGACTGAGCGTGTGGCCCCGTAGGATCAGCAACCCGGGCAAGAACGAGAGAGCCAGCACAGCATGCAAAGTACATAAAACTATAAACCACATCGACCACGAGCGTATGTGGAGCATGCATCTCTAACAAGATCTCTCATGTTTCAGCCATAAAGGCTCATCACCAGATGTTTGGAGCAACAAGACATTCACTCCAACAAAGCTGAGCATGGTCGACCCCACTGATCTTGCACCCGGCAGAGACGCTAGTGATGCACGGCTCCACAACTTATCTGCTGCTCAGTTACCTGCAAGAATGGTGTGTGTGTGTGTGTGTGTGTGTGTGTGTGTGAGTGAAGGAGTCAAGAGGTCACTTGCGTGTTTGACAGACAAACCATGAGTATTTGTGTTCTGTCAATGTCATTCGTCATTTTTTTGTGAATTCCTAGGCTATTGGAGCCTATGAGACTGGGACATTCTGTTGTGATTTGTAACGTTTCTGTCGACCAGTACAGTTTACTTTGACCACTCAGCCGTGTCCATACTCGTGCAGATCCCTGATGCGGACCCAGGCGGTACATGTGCGTCATCTGGTGGCGAACTACCAGCTTGGAGCTGACCGATGACCGTTCCAGAGCTCTAGACGCTACCCGGGACATCCTGCAGCTTTTCTACAACACGCAGGACTTTATCGGTGAACTGGCTGTGGGCCCGATTTGCATGTTTTGCATTGTGTGTCCACCGTTCGATGCCGGATGCATGCATGTCACCAGTCGTAGCGTCCGGCTTGTGATTTTGCACGTCTAGGTTCAAACAACGTAGCGTTCTGACATGTGTGCGCAGAGTTACGGCCAAAACAGTGGTTTTGGGCCGGTTTTAGGACAGATCTTGCACTGCCGCATGCGACACCCGCCGTGCGCCGCGCTAGGTACTTATGCCATGGACCTGTCATTTATCATTCCTCTCTGCAAATGCTATTGAAGCATTCAAAAACTTTGCCTTGTGTCCCCTAGCCAAACTCTTGCCGTTGCATGCACGACCTGTGACTGTCGTCACCGTCTGATCAGGCACTGACGCCTGGTCAACGGGAGTGTTGCTGGGAAGCTTCTTTGCATTTTCTCATGGTATCAGAGCAGTGACACAGTTCTCACTGAGCTGCGCAGCAAAGACGCAGCAGAGTAGCAGTAGTGAGAGTCACCGCCGCAGTAGATCTACTAGGGCCTGTCGAAGACAGCCGGTCGCCGTCGACGCACCCCACACCCGTCATGTGAGACCGTAGCAACAGTGTTGCCACCGTGCCAGCAGTAGCATAGCAGCAGAGCACAAGCAGCAGTAGCGGCAGCAGCAGCGCTATAGCAGGTACAACAGCACGCGGCGGCTGTAGTGAGTGTAGCCGCCGTCCGCTACCGCAACGGCGGCCGCGACTGCAGCAGCGAGCAGCGGCAGCGGCGGCATCAGCAGAGCAGCAGCAGCGAGCAGCGGCGTAGCAGCAGCAGCGGCAGCCGCGGGGGAAGCAACAGAGCAGCACCAGCTGCAGCAACAACAGTGCAGCAGCAGCAACAGCAGCGGCAGCGCGCGGCGGCGGCAGCGAGCAGTAGCCGCAACGCGCAGCAGTAGCGGCGGCATTACGCAGCAGCTGCTGCCACCACTGCGCACGCAGCCATGCAGCTGCTGATGCAGCTGATAGCACAGTTGCAGAAGCAGCTGAGCGGAAGCTGCTGTGCAGCCTCCGCGCAGCTTCCGCGCAGCCGCCGCGGAGCGGCTGCACGCTCACGCAGAACCGCGAGAGAGAAAAAAAAAAAAAGAGGGGTGTCGAGCCGACGTCAGCATTCTTGCATGCTGATGTCATCAGGTCATGCTGACGTCATCAGGTCGTGCTGACGTCAGCAACCACCTGCTGACATCAGCACCATACTTAGCCAAATTTTTGGCCGAACAATCAAAAATTGCCAGCGTCTCAACTCCTCGAGAAACGCTAACGCTTTCAAAATCCGACAAGCTTGACCTGTCGACCCATACTGAGAGGCGACATGGACTCGTCGGACAAGGAGAAGGCGACAGGTGATCCCTCCTCCTCTTCTGGGGTCCTGAGCCCACGCTCGCAGGCCATTGAGGACCTGCGGAGCCAGTAGGATGAGATGTGTCGCCTACAGCAGAAGCAGACTGATGCCATTCGTACGTTGACTGAGCTTCTACGTGGCCAGTCCACAGTCCCACGGCACGTTTCCGAGGGAGCTGCCGGCGTCGCGATTTCTACACAGCAGTCGGCTTAGGCACCCGTTACAGGAGCCCGACCTAACCCACCACCTCCTGATCTCTTGCATGATGAGCCATTCATGCCAAGCATGCCAGATGACTCTCCGGATCATGATATTCGAGTCCTTCAGGAGCGCCTCCGTCAGCTGCAGACGGGCACCAGATCTCCTTGGATCCCTACGGTGCGATCGTCACCCGACTATCCCGGTGACTATCCCCTTCCAGGAGTCTTCCCCGTCTCTCGTCCTACTCGGCCTGCGGTTGCTCTCCCCACGGAGCGGCAACCCAAGGACTTTGAGACACCACCGCCACGGTACATCACTGAGGACGGCTTTGACTGCTGGGAGATCCTTTTTCAGGTCTGGGCTACTTCAGAGGGCGTGTGGCCCTACTACCACAGCCCGTATCAGCCTACAGACCCAGTACAGGTGCTCACAGCAGCCAGGGCGATGCGCGGACTCCTCTACGCCATGCCACGCGAGACCGTCGTCGACTTTCGCCCCTTCCTTGGAGAGCCTGGCACAGGCACGGGCGCCGACCCACGTGGGGGTTGGGATCTGGCCTTATCCCTTCTGGCTGCAGAGACGCACGCCACCCGTGCAGCACACATTCGTGCCTTTCACTCTCTCCGTCAGGGGCCTGCAGAGCCTACAGCTGATTACTGGTGACGCACCATGCGCATCTACACACGCCGTGGGACCTCTGGAGGCACACAGCTGTGGGTGCTCCGTACGATGATGCTCGGAGTTCGCCTCGAGTATACTGAAATCTTCACACGGTACAGCGAAGCTGTCCTTGAGCCCTTTTCAGCCACTCTACAGCTTCTCCCTTGGGCACATCAGCTCTTCCTCCAGGTGACTTCAGCCCGCGAGGCAGCCGTGGCCCATCAGGAGACTTCCTTCACTACAGCAGTCATCGCATCACCACCATCATCACTCCTGCAGTCTCCTTCTTCATCCTCCATCACGTCCGCGTCTTCCGCCTCCTCTTCGGCCCCGCTCACACCCACTCAGACACAAGGTGTTGCAGCAGCAGCTCAGGGGAAGAAGAAGAAGAAGGGGAAGCGNGCAGAGACGCACGCCACCCGTGCAGCACACATTCGTGCCTTTCACTCTCTCCGTCAGGGGCCTGCAGAGCCTACAGCTGATTATTGGTGACGCACCATGCGCACCTACACACGCCGTGGGACCTCTGGAGGCACACAGCTGTGGGTGCTCCGTACGATGATGCTCGGAGTTCGCCTCGAGTATACTGACATCTTCACACGGTACAGCGACGCTGTCCTTGAGCCCTTTTCAGCCACTCTACAGCTTCTCCCTTGGGCACATCAGCTCTTCCTCCAGGTGACTTCAGCCCGCGAGGCAGCCGTGGCCCATCAGGAGACTTCCTTCACTACAGCAGTCATCGCATCACCACCATCATCACTCCTGCAGTCTCCTTCTTCATCCTCCATCACGTCCGCGTCTTCCGCCTCCTCTTCGGCCCCGCTCACACCCACTCAGACACAAGGTGTTGCAGCAGCAGCTCAGGGGAAGAAGAAGAAGAAGGGGAAGCGGGGATCAGGCCAGTAGCAGTCACAGCAGCAGTCGCCCTCCAATGGTAGCAGTGGACGTTCCGTTCACTGCTACAACTGTGGAGGCACCTATCGCTACACCGAGTGCCAGCAGCCACTCGACTGGGCGCGGATTACTCGTGGGCTCCAGGCTGCACACACCCTCCGTTCTACGTCCAGCACGTCATCCTTAGGACGCGTGGCGGCCACGACCGCAGTTGTTCCTGCTTCTCCAGACCCACGCGACCGCACCATCGCCAAGCTCCGACACCTTCTGGCGCTCCGCTTTCAGGGAGGTGCGAGTGTGTTGTCACAGCCAAGTGATTCACAGACTGTCGGTCCGTCTGTCCTTCTGGCTCGGGATGACTCGTGTGGGGGGGCACAATCGGCATGTGATGATGATGGACCTCACTGTACAGATTGGATTCATGAGTCTCACCTTTGTGCCCTTCGTCGTTTCTCCCCACCTGCTGCCCAACGTCCGTCTAAGGCCGAGTGTTCCATTGCCCGTTGTACAGTGACGTCCTCCAGTCGTGATTCACGTGGCACTTGGATCATCAATTCAGGTGCAACTCATTACATGACGTGTCGTTGTAGTGACTTCATTATTCTCGGCCCTGTTGCGTCTGTTCGTTCCGTCCGCACAGGCTCTGGTCAGTCCTTGCCAGTCCAGGGTGTTGGGGTCGTGCGTTTCGATGGTCCGTCTGGCCCCTTGTATCTCTCCGAGGTGCTATTTGTGCCTGACCTTGAGCTTAGTTTGCTTTCTATGCGTGCTTGCATACTGATGGGACTCTCTGTGGAGCACACCGTCGAGTCCGCGACTGTGACTACCATTGACACTCGCAGCGTGGTTCTGCGTGCCTCTGTTGTGGATGACCTGTACTGTGTCTCTCGGACTTCTGCTCCTTGCTCCCCTTCCCCTTCCGCTCGTGTTTTTTTCACTGGTGTCTTGTCCTCTGAGCACCAGTGATAGCTTCATCGCCGTCTGTGTCATGTGGGCTCCGACACTGTGTCGAAGCTCATTCGGACACAGCCAGCGCTCGGTCTTGACGCAGCTTCTTTCGAGAAGCCGCCCAAGACCGACTGTCTCTTCTGCGCCCAGGGTAAGATGCATCGCTGCACCTACCCTGACTCTCGTTCTCGCGCACTTCGCCCTCTCGAGTTTGTCCATTCGGACCTTCTTGGTCCTCTTCCTGTCGAGTCTTTGTCCGATAGGGGTCGATACGCCCTGACTCTGACTGATGACATCACCCGGATGCGGTGGGTCTACAGCCTGCGCCACAAGAGTGACGCCGCTCTCGCGGTTCGCCTTTGGCTAGTGATGGCTGAGCGTCAATCCCGCCACACACTGCACACCTTCTGCTCGAATCGTGGCGGCGAGTTTCTAGGCGAGATGGATAGTTTCTTCGCTGAGCACGAGATTTTTCACCAGGTCTCCGCTCCTACTACTCTTCAGCAGAACGGTGTTTCTGAGCGTTGGAACCGCACCATGGAGGATGCGGTTCGCGCTATGCGGTCTGAGTGCGGTCTCCCAGAGTCCTTCACTTTTGAGGGCTTTGCCTACATGACTTGGGTCTGGAACCGCCTCGCGCACGGTCCCCTTCCGGACCACATTACACCGTATGAGCTCTGGTTCGACCACCGTGCTGACCTTCTTCTTGCTCGCGTCTGGGGGTCTTTGGCTTCCGTGTGGTACACCGAGGACCAGCAGGGGTCCAAGGTCTCACCGTGGGGTCGCTTGTGTGCCTTTGTAGGCATCTCCATGCGATCGAAGGCCTGGCGTTTTTGGGACCCTACCCGTCGTCGTATTGTTGAGTCACGCGACGTGCTCTTCTTTGAGTCCCTCACCTACCGTGATCTGACGTCGATTATGCCGCTGTCTCTCACGCACATCCCTAAGTGTGAGGTTTCTCGCCGGATGGGGGAGATACCATCTTCGCCTGCGAGCATCCCTCGCCAGGCTGATGTGTCCGTTCGAGCTCCCTCCACTTCACGGTCTTCGGCTCTTGATGACCCCGCGATCATCACTGTCGGCCCA
>SZWC01010178.1:2700-19783 GCA_023375785.1 Penium margaritaceum
TTCCTTTAGAGTCATCGTTTGGAGATGGTAAGCTGGAACATCTGGAGCTCATCTGGTCGTTGCAGAAGGAAGCCAAAGTGCTGGGCCAGTCATGGGAGAGCGAGGGGAGGAGGAGGAGGAGGAGGAGGAGGAGGAGGATGTGAAAGGTCAGTAGAGGGGGTGGGATTGATAGTGGAGGGGAGAGGGGAGGGGCAGAGCAGAGGAATCGGCCGGAGCAGAGAGAAGGGCGCGGGTAGAAGGAAGGGGACGGGATGGAGGGGTCAGAGGAAGAGGAAAGGGAGGACAGAAAAAGCACAGCGGTCAAACTGAAGAGGAGTCTAGGAGGAGAGGAGAGTGCGTAGGCAAGGTGGGGAAGCGATTGGTCAAGGGGAACGGCACCTTATGCCTTAACCCTCCAGAGCTCACTTTGGTCAGGGAAGGGGAGCTGCTGTGAGGCTGAGGCAAGCCAGAAGATTCTGAAACCTGGGTTTGGATGCACATAGAGTTTCTCATGCAACAGCAGCTTGGTGGGATGATCTCACCAAGCAAACTCACTCCTCACCTCCACACCCAGGAACTGCACAGTTGTAGCTCCCGAGCTCGAGTAGTTGGACGGCCCGTAAGCTTCCACGCAGCTTCCCTTCATGGTGGCACCACGCACGTACGTCTCCGCGTCCGCCGCCGTGACGCCGGCCACAGGTGCAAAGAGTGCGACGTTCACCGCCTTGATGTAGCCCGTGCTCTGGTCGGCGTCGTAGTTCCACGCCAGAATCGCATTCGGCTGCTGCCCCGCGAAGAAGAGCGGCGGCGTGGGGTCGCTGGTGTTGACGACGAAAGAGAAGAACGTCGTGATGGTGAGCTTGCCTGCCATGCATTGACGAAACATCCATCACGAAGAAGATTTTGGGATGAGGACAAGAAAGAGAGGCCGAGGGTTGAGGAGACGTGGGGTCGGAGGTGGTGTCGCAAACACTCTCAAGTGGGTGGAGGAGGAAGTAGGGACCTCCCAGTGTGCTTTGTGTGGGGTGAGGAAAGAGTTAGAACCTGAAGCTCGGCTTTGTTTGTCGAAGTTGGGGCTAAAGCAGGCTGCCTTAGTCAGCCAGCTGTCTTTTAAGTGCTGCAGAAAGGGGGGCCGGTTGACAGACACATTCAACTTTGTGGTGATGTTGGTTGAGTAGAGAGTCAGTACTAGTACTGACTAAGTAGTAGTACTGATAAAGTACTAGTACTGATCAAGTAATAGTACTGATAGAGTAGTAGTACTGATAAAGTAGTAGTACTGATAAAGTAGTAGTACTGATAAAGTAGTAGTACTGATAAAGTAGTAGTACTGATAAAGAAGTAGTACTGATAAAGTAGTAGTACTGATAAAGTATTAGTACTGATAAAGTAGTAGTACTGATAAAGTAGTAGTACTGATAAAGTAGTAGTACTGATAAAGTAGTAGTACTGATAAAGTAGTAGTACTGATAAAGTAGTAGTACTGATAAAGTAGTTCACAGGAAGAGGTGATGCACTATGTGCTGAGGTTCACAGTGAACCTCAGCACACGTTCACTTGCTCTCTTCATCCTCCGCCCCGCCCCTCCCACACCGCCCCCTCCTCCTCTCCCCACCTTTCAAAATTTTCCAACTCACTAGCGAATCCCCCCTCAGCTATGACTCCGCCCTTACTCACTAGTGCTTTTCCCTCAGCTATGACTCCGCCCTTACTCACCAGTGCTTTTCCCTCAGCTATGACTTGGCCAGGACTCACCGGCGACGGTGGAGATGCGCTGCGCCGCAAGCGTGAACGACCTCATGCCGCGGAACTCTGCAGACCGCCCGGACACGGTATACGCCGTGGCTTTGCCCCCACCGCCGCTCGCGTCCGCGGGTGTTGCAAAGTCCAGCGACGTGGCGGCCGGAACGCCCGTGGGCGAGAAGGAGAGCGACGCGGCGTCGGGGCACAGCGCGTGCTGCTGGAAGAAGTCGTGAGGGTACGCGAGGAGCGGGGAGGTCACCTTCACCACAGCGCACATGGGGGACAGCGGCACGGCGTCCGTGACGCCCTCGGCGTAGTCGTCCATTGTGAAGCCGCAGTCCGCGACCGCTGTCGCTGCGGGAGGGGAGGAGGAGGAGGACGGGACGGGCTGCGCGGATGCGGGGCCAAGATTGAAGGAAGGGATTGAGAGCAGGAGGAGGATGAAGAGGAAGGATAAGGGGCTGCCGACGGGGGTGATTGCGGGCATGGAAACTGAGGAACGCGTTTCGCTGCCTCTGGAGCTGAGGCGCTTCGCCTGGCGCCTGGCGTTCAGGCGCGCCGCGGCGGCTCGGGCCGCCATGTTGATGGCAGCAGGTGAAGAAGGAAAACCTCACTTCTTGAACGACGAGGTTCTCAATCTCAAAAGAGCTTCGGGACTTCCGTGTTCAATCGCCGACTTGGTTGAGCCTAGCAAAGCGCGGGTTCCGCCAATGCCGTCGACTTGTACGGCACGGCACTCTTTGACGCTGTGCGCGTGTTCTCTCGAAGACTTCGAGCGGTCTCTCCAGAGACTCTCTGGCAACCAAGCTCAATGCGGGTGCCAAGTCCTGGCAGCGATGGAGAGCGTACAAGTGCTCTTCCCCTCGGCCGGCGAAGCGCCTGAGTATTCTTTCCACCGTCGAAGCGTCAAAATAGATCAATCGAGAGAATGAGTGTGGGTGGGCAAGTTCATGCCCTTTTGTGCAGTTTGAAATCCAGTGCGGCGCGATGCTGGGCTTGACGATCTCGGGCGGGTACTTGCGCTGCGTTGCTACCGCACGGCTCAGGCATCATCTTGGCGCCGCGGCTTCCGGGCCAAGTGGGCGCGCAGGCTNTTGGTCAGCGAGAGAGGCGGCGGCTTCACTCATTCACTTCTTTACTCGGGGGAGGCAAAGCTAGAGAAAGGAAGCGACGCACTTTTCCGGCGACATAGGTAAGGGCTACCGGATTTTCGATCGTGCGGACGAAGAAGAAAACATTCGTAATCCACCGCCCATTTCGGACCTCACGTCCCGCCCCGGACGGGTAGGGTCCACTGGACCCTATCCGTCCAGCCGGCCGGCCCTGTGTAGCGTCAAAATCGACAGCACACGCAACGACGCTGCCACAACACCACTCGCGCGAGAAGCCTGACCCTCACACAGCTGGACCTGCCGTGCCGCCGCGACTCAACTCGATCGCCGAGCATCGAGGCGGTCCGAAGCCTGGCGCCTCGCCATTACTGCTCGCAGCAAACGGCGACGGGACCTTGACGTATGCGGATAACTGACGCAGTGATTCTGATTTTGATTTTAGGGTTTCCGGCATTTCCCTCTTGAATTCTGATTCTTCACTGATTCTTCCGCCAACAGCGCAGGGGTTCGAATCAGCGGGATTGAACGTGCGACCCCATGGTTCTCACGGTTCTTCGCTTCCTAGTTTAACGGAAAGAAGTACTGATTATACGGCCGCTCTGCTTTGTCGCAAAGCAGAGCAAGTCCACAGCCTTGTCGCAACAGTAGACTAGCGAGTGGATCGGGAACCAAAACCATGCCTCTCGACTATGATAAGGTCCTATTCTCCTGGAGCAGTATAGATCGACGGAGTGGCACGCCCATGCGACCGCCTAAAGATTTGTCCGGTGCAAATCACGCTCCGTGAAGTCCGAGACGTCCAGGCTGAGCTGTCGTCGTCCAAGTTCGGGTTGCTTTGGCCAAGTGGGCAGCAAAACTTCTCCATCTTCGGTCCGAACGTATAGATGAACGCGAGCGCGCAACTGCGACTCCAAGCGAACACATCCCAAGACGATTTCGGCGTGTAGCCAAAATTTAGAGGTGCCTCAAATAAAAATAAAAAAGGTGAGTGATGGACCCCGTCCGAAACTTTCATATGGCACCGAGACTGAGACATTTTCCCCTAGATTCCGTAACATAACGCCCAACCCACTTTTGTTTTTAACATACTTTTCGCAATAAGGACAAGGCAACACATTGTTGCGGTGCGTAACAGAGGCCGCCTGCCGCGGCGGTCTCTGCATTTCCTTCATCCGCGGTACGCTTTTTCGACGGCATCAACGCAAAGTAATGCGGTTCGGCTCAACACCCAAACACTTCAAATTGTCAGGCGACGGCAATCGTCAGCCTTAGAGGTGAGGGAACCTATGCTTCAAGGCTGCAGCATATGTTCCCTCACCTCTAAGGCTGTCCCAGCCACCAAAAAACAAAAAAACAAAAACAAAAAAAAAGAGTCAGGCGACGGCAATCAATGACTACTCTTCAAGGGAAGAAGACATCGGCGGTTGACGTAAGAAAGTGCATATCTCATCGATTTGACGTTGCAAATCGTTAGCCCGCATGCTCCGCGACAGTGTAACGGCCTTCTGCGTGCTTTCGCAAGCGACCACTCTTTTTGGGGAAGAATCAGCAAATTGGGCTAAGATTTAGTGGAACATTGACGAAAGTAGCAATTATTTATTCTGTAGTCCCGAAAAGGATCAATGATATCAACCAAAAAACATGAACAATACGCCCCCAAACTACAGTAAAGATAAAATGTACATGTATCACAACGTCAAATCCATTCGAACACTTTGGAAGAAAGGATTGAATGAAGATCACTATAACTAAAGGTCAAACTCGGGTACACAATTATGATAAGCATCGTCAGCATCTCCCACAACACTTTTTCTATTAGTAATGTGCTTTGCCCTAAAAATAAAAAACCCGTTGTTATTTCACTTTGGCTAATATAACCAAAATTTCATAAGGGGGCCTATCTTATCTTGAAGTGTTTGGGTACTTCATGCATGCTACCAAAAGGGTATAGTTAATCGTCCCCATTACCAAAACACAGATGGTTGATGTCTATCTCTATGAACATTTAAAAAGCATATTGAACAGTGTAACCACCAAAAAATAGCCCAATGATGAAACTATCGCAACCCACCAAGATTTAACATAACACAACAAAGCAAGAACTAAACCATCCCTTTTTGTTTTGAAATACCACATTTGGCAACACTCACCCTTTGCAAAACATCCCTTGAAAATGTACCTACGAAATGAAATACTGATGCAAGGACAAAGAAAAAATGGAAGAGAATCATCTTTAATAAACAAAAAATGCTTTGCTACTTGAATCCGGCTTATGAACCCCGAGCGTGAAATCCACCATGTGTGAATGCTACATTCAATAGAAGTCTCATCCCTCAATTCCTGTCAATATTCCACATTCAATTCTAGCATGATATTGAATCGTTTCCATTGTACAAAGGCTTCAAAATCTGCTATTCAACACATGAACATTAACGTAAACCCAACAAGATATAAACCAAATACATATTCCAAGAATACAAATTCAAAAAAATATTCTAAAGAAGAAATCACGGTTCTTATATTAAATTTAAAAGCTACGGTTATACAACACATCAAACAAGAAACTACCACTTTAAAGTCAATTTAACTAAAAGTGGTTACAACATTGCCCAAACAAAGTCTAATTCATGAACTCCGATTTTTCCTACTCGTGCTTTTATTATTAAATCACCAATACATTCTGGAATACCCCAATCTTTTAGGTTTTTAAACTAACAACATGAGTACACAATTTTTATTCTGCCAAAGTAGTTTATGTACCATAACTCCTTTGTAAAAGGAGAATCCTCAAATGACAAAAGAAGACGTGAACTCAAAACAACCAACATCAACAATCATAACTCTAAGCCATGATGAATCTCTCTAGATGCACATCCATATCTGAACATTCCTAATCAAAAACACTTCTCCATTTCATCTACAATGACGTTCGTAACATTTTATAAAGTTAAATACAGATTTCTAATCAAAACAATGCAAACCCAATCTATACTATACATCATAAACATTGCTGGGTTTTGCTCGGATGGCACACTCGGGAACGGCCAGCTGGCTCACCACGGAGCCTTCATAACAACAAGGGGTACTTGCTCTCCCATGATCTTTAGTGTGTCTAGCAAACTTAGCGTAAGTCAAAATGTGGGATGGAATATTCTTAAAAGTACAAGGTACAATTACAAGATGTGTCTAATGAACAGCAACTATACATAGCTTAGCTTCATGCTCTAACGTATCTCCTAGCCCCAAATTAGGGCGCAACTCCATACTAGGCTCTAAAGGCTGTCCATGCAAGGGTCTCGGTGCAGCCATCATCTCCAGTGATGGAAGGCGTTTAAGATGTCAGTGCCATCTCCTCACTAGGCTAACAGCTAGTGCCTGGCTTATAGGGTCGTCAAAAGAAACACTTGTAGATTCTGGTTGGTCTTCGCACAGCGAGCAAGCTATGTTAGACTAGCCACCAGCAAAAAAGTCATTCTCCTCCCAAGCTGGTAATCAAACCCAAGCTTGTAAGGGCCTTGGAGGAATCTCGAGTAGTGTCCTCCACCAAATCGTGCGTGCACAGCCGGGCTTAAAGGGGTATTGGAGGGATCTCCCGTAGTAACCTCCACCCAAGCTAGTGGGCAGAGCCAGGCTCACAAGGGTCTTAGAAGGATCTTCAGCAGTGACCTCCACCTAGGCTGGCAGGCATAACCAGGCTTAAAGGGGTAATGGAAGGATCTCCAGTAGTGACCTCCACCCGTGCTGGCAGGCACAGCAAGGATCATAAGGGTCTGAGAGGGATCTCTAGTAGTGACCTCCACCAAGGCTAGCAGGCAGAGCCAAGGTCACGAGAGTCTTGGAAGGATCTTTAGCAACGCCTTGGTCAAAGGCGTTGTAGCGCTAAGGCGTGGAGCCTTACATGTGGACTTGAGATATGGTATAGTTATTGAATACTGGCTACAGAAGATAAGCTGCAAAAAACATAAAGAACTAAAGAAGAGTTCAGTATGCCAAGGTCGTCGCCTTTTACACTTGCGCCCGTAGCAAGTTGATTGTCTTGGTGGTGGTCGGAGAAACTTCCTCTTGTGCACGATGAAGTTTCATCATAACCATGGTTCTTGAACTAGGGCATGCCACGTGGATTTGTACGTGCAAGCAATCACCGTGCCTTGAATCCTAGAATCTTGTGGCCTCTCACAAATTAGTGAGAGCCGTTAATCACTGTAGCTAGAATGCTTGCATCTCTATGGTCCTTTTAGATGAACATGAGCTGTTGATGTCTCGAAATGTGGCTTGAGGAAACTTCCTCCATACGGAAGCTTCCTCTCCGTGGAAGCTTCCTCTCCACCTTGGTTGTCCGCTACCTTAAACCTAAGCCATAGGGAAGCTTTCTTCTAAGGAAAGCTTCTTCAGGTTCAACGGTGTAGCTTCTTGGTAAGCTGCTTCTGCCAGAGGCTTTGCTACTGCTCTGTTCATACTACCACATTGTCACATGTGGTACGTCGATCACCATTATTGTAGAGATTGCACCACAGCTTTCCACAAAGGTTTTCCACATGGCGAGGAGAGAGACATGCAGATTTGTGCCTTTGGAATACCAGTGCAAGGCGGTCCCCATTTGTCACCCTCACACTGCTCCATGCGTCTAATAGAGTCAGGTGTGGTTCCACCTAACCATCAAGCCTGTGCAACATAGCACAGGCCTCTGCTCTTAGAGGCATGTGCTATCCTCATGTGCATGCTTTTGTACAAGTCTCTTTTCACTCCCTTGAAGGAATTTTCTACCAGAGAAAATCAAGGCTTTTCAAGGAAGAAATTCTCTACCAAGCCACACCTAGTAAACTCACGGAAAAAGCCGTAACTTCTTCTTAGTGTCTCTAGTTTGAGTTCTGACCGCGCCATGCTGAAGTAGTAGATCAACATAGTTATCACTCACTGAAAAAAATGCTTCATTGAATAAAGAAATCTAACTTCACATGATAGTTTTGTGTGAAAAAAACCTAACGCTTCCAATGTGTTCATTCAAAAGAGACTTGTGTTTTTAACCTTTGCACACCACTTGGTAGTTACTGAAGGTTTTGGTGACATGATTTCATGCTACCATTGGCAACAATCAACTTTACAAATAATGTATTCATGTTGGGCATGGTAAATTGGTGCTCAAAATGTGTTTTGATTTCATTTATCTGAAGATTGTTCTCTCATGCATAGTATGGAAACATATATAACTGTTACAATTTTGGACATCTTTGTGAAGAAAAATGAAAACTCACTCTTAATGTGTTAAGTATCTATTATGTATCAATTATAATTGATAACTTGAAAGGATTCTAGAACCAGGTTCCATCCTAAGCATATTATATCTTAGGCCTTATATGTTTTATTTCATTAATGCGGGGCTGATTAGTTATGCCGAAACATCAATTTGAATGATATATGTACAAAGAGCAATTTGAGGCTCATTTCTTACATGAGATCTGATGGATTTCTCAAGAAGAACCTAGCAACCCCTTAGGTAGTCAAAAATTCAGATGCAAGGAACAATATGATATTAATTAATGTGAAACATTATTGATTTTATCTTTCCATTTATAAAACAATGCCTCATTACAAATGGTTAGTTATAAAAAATGATTACATCAGATTGATCATTTTCATAATCATCATCATCATCAATCTCATCATCCTCATCATAATAATCATCATCCTTGAAGCTGCGTGCTAAAACTATCTTGTGTGGAATGATTAGGATCTATTGCATTACACTAGTGATGTTTATCACATTGTAAGTGTAATGAAAATGTCATGTGGAAGGTCTTTAACATCATCAACTACCTCTTCACCAAAACATGCAATTTGTAAATCCACTTCATCATTTCACGCATTTTGTTTATATTTAAACTTTTCCATTGTGATTTTTGTTTGCCTTGGAAAGTTTGATAGAAAACACTTAATACTCCTTGTTTTATGTTATCAAGGGGATTTTCTTTCTCCTCCACATCATGGAACATGTATTTAGCATCAGAAACTGTAAACTCATCAGCATACATCATGCTTAAACTATTAAGGTCGTTTCCATGATTGTAATGATTAAATTGTTTTGTACAATTAAAAGATAAAACATCATAAACATCATACCTGTCCTGAATATAGGACAAAACAAGATGTTTATACAATGTACAAAGGAAGATCACTACATACATTGTGTTATATGAGTAAGGAAAAAGATTGGAAAGCATACATTCAAAACAATCATGCCAAGTAAGCAACAAGAAACATACAAATAGATTTATTTTAAACAAAATCATGCACAGATGGACATGAAAAGACAAGCTTCCATATTTCTCTTCAAATTTGAACCATGAAATGAAATACTTCAAGGTGAATTCATCAAATTATAGAAACCTTGTCAAGAGTTTCCCAAATTTTGCTATCTTGATCACATCAATAGTATAGGCTATCAAATGGCTTGCTTTAAAGATCATGGTAATGGTTAAACATATGAATCACATTCACGTATATTCTTATATGATATTTTTGTTTTCTGATAAAGTTAAACATTTCTTTGAATTTTTCTTTGCTTACGACACAACCATGAATCCATTTGTTTGACCTTTGTGGTGAAAGGGCTCATCCAAGACATGTATGTCATGCCAAGAATAATGCCATCTCTTATGCCGAACAAGCATACACAAGGCCAAAACCTCGAGCAAGCTATTTTTACCTCGCCACCCCTGGCCTACGTCACGACTTAGTTGCAGTGATCTTTCTTCCGCACTTGAGGGGAATTCCGCCAAACCCCGGGAACTCTCGAATGATGACGACCCTGCACCAGTCATTTCTGGAACACGCTCGAACCAACTTGCGACACTTCTCGAGACCTCGAGACTACAAGCGACTTCAACAACCATCGCAAACCATCTTTACAAATCTCAAAGCCCCCATCAAATGTATGAGGGACTTCTCGATTCGAAAAATCAGAGCACGGCGTCATGTCACTCGAATCACAAAAATCCTAAACGGCTTGACTGAGCCCCATTCTCTTGTAGTAGCATCTTTTATATACATCATCAAGTTTCGACACTTGTAAGAACAAAGTACGCTTTCCGCCTCTCCAAATTACCCATCTAACCAAAACTCTATGAAAAGTGACAAGTCCTGATTTCAATTCTGAACCACTTCACTTCCCACAGGCGTAACACTTGGTATCAGAGCGTAGCGACCCAGGCGACCATTTTTTGCACTCGCACGAGATTTGCATGTGTATTCTAGCGCATATCCAACAAGGAGGGAATCACAAACCTCGCAACAAAGTCGGCGCAAGGAGAGAGCACACCCGGCGAAAGCAGTAGTAACTGGTGAAGACAGAAGCGATGGCCGTAGGGGTTCCGCGATGGTCCCTCGGCCTCATCAAGAGCGAGAATCAGATGACAGCTAGCACATTGATTTGCGAAATCAATCCGTAGTTGGGATGCGCAACGTGCCAAAACGTTTACACCAGCGCCCAAAACGATTCCATCATCGACACGTGAAAATATTGTGGAGTTCAACGGACGACTGATGTAGATGGAAGCGTTTCAACGCATGCTCATAAAGAAATTGCAGTAGTACGTAGCCAATATTTGAGATTCAGAAGCATAGGTAGCGGTACTCACCAATCCGCTCAACATTACTGGGATGAAAATTCATTCAAGGCTCCCTAAACCATTTGATCAGGCAAATCCCAAAGGACTGACGGTTAGGATCTACCTGATGAGTTTGGAAGTGTACTTTACTACTACTGGGGTTCACTCTGTCAAATAGAAGATGAACCTCACGGCTTTGCTTTTGCGGAACACGGCCTTAAGTTGGTGGGCCAATTTCATTGCCATCCTATGGTAGCAGGCAGCCTCCTACCGTAAGATGGCCATGAAACGACTACCCCACCATCGGCAGCAGGCGTGCTATCTCTTGAGTAGGTTCACCTGACCTGAAGTTTATCAACTGCTCCCCCATCCAACTGGCGCAAGTTCACCCAGGCACTTGCCGCTCACTTCGGCAAGCAGAACGAGAAAACAGAGGTTCTCTACCAGCTCCAACGACTTATGCAGTTGTAAAGTGTGGCAGAGTACACGCGGCATTTTTGTAAGATCATCACCAGTAGCAATCTTGAAGAGGATGTACTTTTTCACTACAACAACGGCCTCAAATGCGACATTTTCCGAGCACTAAAGATAAACAACATCACCAAGGATGTGATGCAGATAATTACAACCACTAAACACATCGACTCCACAGATTTCAAGCCCAAATTTGACGAATCCTTTTGCTGGCTCCCCAGATATCAACCGCAGCAGAGCACTGGGCATTTGTCAAAAAACTTTTAGAACTCAACCTCGATGAAAGTCAACGCCGTTGACCTAAAAGGAGATCAATGGAACTGCTACAACTGCGAAAAGATTGGACTCATTGCAGGGGGTTTTCCCGGGCAAAATCAGAGGGGGGGGGGGAAGCAAGCAGAAAAAGAAAAAAAGAGGAGACGAGTCAGGAAACGGCCAAGAGCAAGAGTAGATGGAAAAAATCTACCCCCTGCCCAAAAAACTGCATAGAACGATCACATACCCGAACGGCTACGATTGCCTCATACGGGGGTACCTGAGATCTCAAAGTTTGATGAGGGATACGAGGACGACTAAGTGGCGATACTATAGAGAGTGCAACCGATGCATTGTAGAAGTCAGAAATCTCTACTCGCGTTGCTTGATTGAGGTGCATCTCAAAATTTTGTATCTGACCAATTGGTGAAAACGTTGGTTGTGAAGCACAAACCCAAATCTTTTGAAGGGAAAACTGTTGACAAACGGCTTTGCATCCGGTGACTAAAGCAGCCGTTATGACTAGAGATCGAGGATCTATAGGATGTAACCATTTGGAGATCGTATCCAATGAGCGACTACATGGTGATCCTTGACCGAGATTCCCTATACCAGGAAAGTCCAAAAATTGACTTGAGAAGCGGCATTGACTACATCATACGAGACTGGTAGTTGATCTTCCTACCACTCGTGGAGCAGCCAAAATCTAGTCATCTAGCCAAAATCAACGCAACAGCGGCAGCACTAACCACTCAACGACCACCAGCCACGTCGATCTCGCTCGACGTGGTAAAGAGATACCTGAGGATGGGGGGCCTCAACGTGATTGGTCCACGTTGTTGTGAGCAGCACGAGTGCCGAATCAGCCACCGCAGCTGATGCAACAACTTCATGAGCCTCAAGAGCCTTATTAGCCAGATTGTCATCAAACTTTGCAAATGTACTCAAGGGGTTTGCTCCACTTCGAGAAACATTTGGAGGGGTATCCCACGAACTGCCGAGAAAACTCCCTCCGAAACGAGACATCAACCACTGAATTTCGCTCAAATCGAGAAGCAAATCAACAATCAAAGGATCGTACCGGATGAGGGAAGACCAGCTCATGGAGCTTAAACGACAGCTAGACCACATGCTTGCTCAAGGGTTCACCTGACCGTCACTTTCTACGTACACCGCACCTATACTATTCATAAAAGAGAAAACTGGCAAAATGCGGATGTGTGTGTATGATCAAGCATTGAACAACATTACGATCAAGAATCGATACCCCCTACCACGAGCAAAGGAGCTCTTCAATCAGCTACGTGGAGCAAAAATTTTCAACAAAACAGATCTACGGAGCGGCTACCACCAAATTTGCATCGCCGACAAGGATGTTGCAACAACGGCCTTATGAACACGACTTGGGCGATTTGAGATCACAATCATGCCGTTCGGTTTTACAAACTCCCCTACGATGTTCATGGCAGCAATGAACAACATTTTTTGTTCATACCTTGTTGATTTTGTTGTGGTATACCTCGACGACATCCTCGTCTACAGCCAAACGCGAGAGGATCATCATCGACATCTTCAACAAGTTATTGAGACCCTCCAACGGGAGAAGTTCTACAAGAAACTCTCAAAGTGCTGCTTTTGTCAATGATCAATCGAGTTTCGTGGCCACATCATCGACAGTGAACAGATATCGATGGATAAAAAAATACATATCCGCATTTGCGGAGTGGCAAACTCCAACAAACGTATGCGACGTACAAGTCTTCCTTGGATTTTGCAACTGTTATTGAAGGTTTGTGAAGGATTATGCGCATGTGTCAGCGCATCTTTCCAACCTCACTCGCAAAACCTGCGATTGAAATTGGGTAGACAGCAATCAAGAAGATTTAACATGTTTACGTAAAGCTCTGACCTTGGCGTTGACCCGTCGATAGGCAGATCCAACGGCCAAATACACTATGGCCACGGATGCCTCTAACCAAGAAATGAGGGTCGTCCTTTTGTAGAACGGCGGAGGAGAACATCCCATCGCGTACATGTCACGAAAGCTTCATGAGGCATAACTCAAATATGCCGTTAAGGAGAAGGAGATGCTCTTAGTTATTCATGCCTTCAAAACCTGGCGCTGCTACTTGGAGTGTCAAAAATGTGTGGTTCAATCAGACCACCATGCCCTCAAGTACCTTTAAATGCAGCCAAACCTTAGCCAAAGAAAAACTCATTGGATGGAGTTCCTCGAGTCCAAATTTGACTACGAAATCAAGTATCGGCCCAAAAAGACAAATCTAGCTGACGCGTTGAGGTGCCGACCCAATATTGTGGAGGTCAACGTAGTACAGATTCAAGTTGATCCATACATAACGAAGCTGTTTGCACGTGGATATCAAGATCACGGAACCTACGACACGTCAAAGTTCCACTTTGTAGGCTCCTCTTCGCACATAAAGAAGAAAACTGAGGTTCTTTTCCTTGAAGTTGAAGAGTTACGACGCATGCTTTCCCAAAGAATGCCACGACACCAGCCAAGGAGGCCACTTCAGAGGCAACAAGGCCCTATAGAAACTTGCCAAGTACGTTTGGTGGGACAAAATGGGGGTTGACGTCATGAACTTCTGCAAACGTTGCGACATATCTCAAAGCCACAAAAGACAACAAACCAAACCTCTCGGTTTACTACAACCACTACCAATACCGGAGAAACCGTGGACCAACATCGCCATAGATTTTGTGATGGGATTTCTCGTCACAGTAGAGGGGTTTGACGCCATATTCATCATCATCGATAGGTTCTCAAAGATGGCACACTTAATCCCTACCACGACTTATGTAATGCCAAAGAAGCAGGATGATTTGTTTTTGACAAGATCGTGTGACTGCATGGGGTCTCGCCATCAATCACAAGTGATCCAGATGCACGCTGTACCAGCCATTTTTGGTGAGACTTGATGCAGCACTAGGGGAGTCGATTGCAACTCTTAACAGTGTTTCATGTGCAAACCAATGGACAAACCAAGTGGACCAACCAAACGCTTGAACAACTCTTTTGATCCCTGTGCAAATCCCATGGCACCAACAGGGTAATCAAACAACCAGTTGTCGAATTTGCGAAGAACTCAACACCCGCTGCCGCGACGGGGATAACACCCTTTGAGATGGTCTGCGGAGCAAGACCAACCACCCCCATTGATTTGCTGACCGAAAGTGACATCCCTGCCATCGTCACACATCGACGAGACTTTTCTGCCATCAGGGAGGAAACTCGCCAAACCCTCACAAAAACTCGAGTGGCCATGAAATGGCGGCTTGATAAACATCGGCACACCAAGGAGTTCAAAGCTGGAGACATGGTTTTTCTTAACTGTGCAATAGTCAAACTCCATGGATCAAGCAAATTGAAGCTCAAATCACGATGGTTGGGGCCCTTTGACATCTTTGAGATGAAACTCTGGTTTTCACTAAGCTTCGACTATCCAAAAACATGCAGATTCATCCGGTCTTCTACATCTGCAATCCTCGCCACTATGCTAACCCAGTCAACGATTTTCTTGTAAACGTGGCACACACACCGCCACCCATGATGATAGATGGTGACCATGAATAAGAGGTTGAGGAAATTTTCGGTCATTGGCGAGAAGGAGAAGACCAGTATCTAGTCAAATGGGAAAACTATGATGCGGCACACAGCAGGTGGGTGCCATACAGCTAGCTCTCAGACGTGGATCCCCTTATCGACGGCTACAAAGGAGGACTATGGCCACGTGGTGATAGCGCGCCGGAACGTCACGGTTAGAAGAGGGGGAAGTGTTATGCCGAAATAGCACACACTAGGCCAAGACCTCGAGCAAGCTATTTGTTACCTCGCCACCCCCAGCCTACGTTGTGACTTAGTCGTAGTGATTGTTTTTGCGTGCTCGAGGGGAATTCCGCCGAATACCTCCGAACTCTCACGCGATGACGACCCTTTATCAGTCATTTGCGGAACTCGCTCAAACCTACTCGCAACACTTCTCAAGACCTCAAGAATATGAGTGACGATCTCTCGAGCGACTTTGACAACCCTTGCAAACCATCTTTTAGAATCTGAAGCCCCCATTGAACCAACAAGGGACTTCTCGATTTGACAAATCAGATCATGGCGTAGCGTCATACGAATCGCCAAAATCCCAAATGGCTCGCCCATGCCTCATTTTCTTGCACTAGCATCTTGTATATACATCGTCAAGTTTTGACACTTGTAACAACAAATTATGCTCTGAGTTTCTCAAAATTACCCATCTAACCCCAATTTTGTGAAAAGTGACAAGTCGTTTTTTTCACCTGTGAACTACTTCACTCCTATAGGAGTAACACCATCACCATGTTTTAATCTATGAAGAACTGAAATTATCTTCCATGTTGATGAAACATGTGTGTACATGCAAAACATGTATTTATCTCACCTTCATCTCCGAATTACATCTTAACGCCAACACATTGTCTTAAGCAAGAATGTGCATGGGGTTAGAAAATACTTCATGTGTGGGTACTCCTCTTACATATTTCAATAAAACATCTTCTCAAGTTTTTTTAAAGAGGGCGCTAATCTTCAAAGGAGTTGCTCCTTCAAAATTTGTTTCACCTTCCTAAGTTTATTTTGATTGTTCTACACACATGTACATGATGCAAAACGAGTACTTAAAGACAAGCATCTTTTAAGCGTTTCACAGTTCTAGTCCATCATTTTCCGCGATTTGTAGGTATGATAACCAGTATACAACAATTTAAAAGAAATCATTTTTCCTAAAGTAAACAAGTTAAGTTTATGTTTTATACATGAAAACCGAGAGCGCTCATGAAAGGTGCTGCATGAACAACACTTATCATGCATTTCAAAAGCATGTTTAAGTTGAAAGGTGGATGGCCAAAAATGTCTTATTTCAACAAGATTTGCATTGAGTTGCTTGGAACAAACATGTGATGGGTAAACATACGCATCAAAGCAATTGAGCTTAAGTGCGATTTGTTGAGCTTAAGTAGTGAATTTTGTTACCTTTAATGTTAGAAACTAATGGACAAGGTCATTTGATGACATTATGACCGTTGCGGTCAACATTCACAAGCCGGTTGGGTGATGCGTGCGTGAGCAGGTCCAGCCAGGATGATGGCTCCAACTATATGTATGCTCCGTTCATTCCACGACATCACTTCTTGATATGAACATTCTATCATTCTTATCATGGCATCAAGCCACCGATCGGAACTTTAAACCATCAACTTTTCTTTTGCCTTTAGCACATCATCTTACGATACATTTAGTCCACAATGTCCCTCATCGTAGATGTCGCTGCTGCCCTTCTATCTCATACCTGTGTGCTTCCAACGTTTTGATATCTCCCCTAGTTGCATTGGCGCTTATCCCCTCTTACTCGTCTCCCCGTTGCCGGTTTGGGTCTCTTGGCACACGTCTCCCCTTTAGCGTGCGTTGTCGACGTCTTGGGCGAGCAGCGCCCGTTGGCACGCGTTGCCCCTTGGCATCCCTGTTGTTTTTGCGCATCATTTTTCGGCACGTAGTGCCCCGTTTTGCACGTGGCGCCTATGGCACACGGTGCTTGCCCCCCCCCTCCACCTCCTCCGGCGCATCCCTTAGGCACGATCGCCGTCGTCGTCGCCTTTCACCCCAGTGCCGCTGCCGCCTTTCGCCTCGGTAGCCCCCCCCTTTCCTTTTCCCCCCTCTCTCCCTTGCTTACCTTCACCCTCCCCTCTCAGCTCTTGTCTGCCATCTACCCCTCGCCCTTCTACATTCCTTCACCCTCCCTCTGCCCTCCCTCCACAATGCCTTCCCCCCCTCCTCCGCCCCCCCCTCTACCCTCCCTCCGCCCTCCCTTCCCCCTCCCTCCGTCCCCCCTCCATCCTCCCTATGTCCTCCCTCTGTCCTCTTCC
>SZWC01010178.1:73856-94451 GCA_023375785.1 Penium margaritaceum
GGGGGGGGGGGGGGGGGGGGGGGGGGGGGGGGTTGGGGCTACCATACCACCTAACACGCCCAGAGATGAAACCCGCAACGAAAAGACAAAAGTTACGTCAGGGACTACTATGAGTGAGGATATCTTAGCCAGAGAGTGAAAGAGTATGAACGAGTTCTTCATCAAACTTCTTTAAATAATAATCTATGGCGGCAAGTGAAGGAAGCTAGATTCGAAGGATCTTCAGCGAATCTCGACTTTCCTCTCACTAGAAACCAAAACCATGACAAAGATCAGCCAGATTTGGTTTTTTGGAAACTAGGGGAAGGTAGAAAATATTTTTTTGGAAGGGTAAGTGTGAGGCTCCGCCTCACGCCATTGTCACATGAGATGGAACAAGTTGGCGCAATGACAACCCAAGCACAAGTGTACTCAAGGAACGACCGCACTCCCAAAAATATTTCCATTGCATCAAAATCATTATCGATGAAGAAAACTTTACACAAGTGAGGGAAAATAAATGAGGACATACATTCTAGGGCAAAAAAGTTGATGATGTTCAATGGTTTTACCTTTGATGCGAGGGAAAACCCGTTTCTCTTTAAGATTCATTGATTTTGTTCGATTTTCAACAAGGAAAGATCAGAAAATGATTTTAGTAATGGTGTCATGCGCTTCAAGGTCAAGGGGGAGGTGACAATGTTTATGACGTAACGAGGATAAGATAGGAGACTTGGGTGGAAACTATTTCTCTTCATTCAGTGCACAGGATGATTGGAAGGCATGAGGTGTGATAATATTTGAATTCATCTTCAGCTAATGAGGAGCAGAAACAGAGTTTATCATCACCGATGGAAAACAGCAAGAGTGACATTAAACTATTCACTTTTTCTTCTCTTTTCTCCCCCTAATGACGTCTGTGTTGAGATTTGGGGAATGGGCGGTGACGACGTCACTGCGTGCTCTATTGTAGCAAGGGGGTCCCCTGCTGCTAGAGGATCTTTTATGCCGAGCAAGCAAGCCTTGTACACTTGGTAAAAAAACTAACGGAAGCAAAGTCTTGGAAGTGAATCTTGTAAAAGATACAAGAATTGCACAAGGAATAACAACTTAACAAATAGCTCAGCACTGTGCACTGACACAACTCTTGGCCCCAAACTCGGGCGCAACGCCTTGCTAGGCCGTCAAGGCTGTCAAAGAAAGGGTCTCGACACAGCCACCGTCGCAACAGTGAAAGGCCTTCATGATGTCAGGGCGTCCTCCCAAGCTCGCTGGCCTTGCCAGGCTTACAAGTGTCTTGGAGGGATCGACCTCCTCCCAGGCTCGCACAGCTTCCAAGGCTTACACGGATCTTCGAGGGATCACCAGCGTCGTCCTCCACCCAGGCGGGCATGCAAGTGCCAGACTTACAGGGGTCTTGGAGGGATCTCTAGTAGCTTGGCCAGGAACTCTGGTACTAAGGCATGGAGCCTTGCATGTGGTCTTGGAGATACCGGAGATGATACTGGAAAAAATACTAGTGCTATTGGGATAATGGAGAGTGGCAGGACCTTCGCCTTTTATACTTGAGGTCCTGGCAAGTTGACCACCTGAACGAGAAGCTTCCTTTCGGTAGTTCAGGTCTGTTGCCACCTTTGCCTTGCTCTGGAGAAGCTTCCATCCAGTGGAAGCTTCCTTTAGTTTTGGGCTTTTACTGGTACCTTTGCTGCTCCAGGGGGAAGCTTCCTCCTTGAGGTAGCTTCATCAGGTCTTCAGTTGAAACTTCACCTCAAGGTTGCTTGCTCAGCAGGCCTTCCTCTGAGGATCATTGATGTTACCATGCAGCAACATCAAGCCCGTCGATGAGAATCCATTTGAAGCTTGCACCAGATTGACCCATGAAGATCCAAGGGTATGGGCTTCATACACGCTTAAGATGATGCTGTGCAGGCCTATCATTCAGGCTACATGTTGCCTATCATCATGGTTCTCTTTTTTGGGTTATAGTTTGGGTGGTCTTCTCAAAAGATGTCATCTGCTGCATGGGGAACTCCCACTTGGATGTATGATTGCTTGTAGAGAACTTTCTTGGCATTGAAATACTTCTTGGTATTATCGAGGTTCATGTGGATTGCCTTTAGACATCGATAACCTTTGAGTTGGTTATTGTGCTCATGGACGCGGCCTCCACTTTCAAGTGCACAGGGTGATGCCTTCACCACCTTGCCCTCCTTGGTCATGGATGGTAAGGCACTAGCCATACCGTCAATTTTCTTGTCATACGAATAGAACGAACAAGCTCAGGTCAGGACCGGTCATAACGGACCACGCAAGGGTTTGCCTCACTTTGATCTATTGTTCTCACATTTGCTGAAACTACCGAAACAATCATGCCTATTCTTTGTCTCTTCGTGGATGGCACACCAATGTGGAAAACAGTTTCTTTTGTCCTATGTAGCCATGGTCAACACAGGCTCATGTTAACAAATAATTTATTTCCTATGCTGCCACGGCCGGCACAATCACCTGGTTTTCCTAAGCCGTGACTCACGACACAAGGTACTTCCTAGGCCTAGCCTAAATCTAGAACTTAACAACTTAGAAATGGAAATGACCTAAGCTCCACCCAAAATGCAAGGATAAAACTAAGAAGATTTGTCACAAATCATAATTCCAGTGGAGAGAGCCAATTCCACCCTTCACCTTATGGTATTGTCTTCTTTCTTCATGTATCCTTGCACCTTCCCTTGTGTAACGAGGTGCCCCTTTTTTCTGGCATACTCGGGGTCTCACCCGGGATTTGGGGGCATCTGGGCCATTTCCCGTTTTTCGGAAATTTGGCTCGCGGTCGAGCTCACCTCCGCTCGACCGCGACTGTGCGGATGCGGAGATGCACGGACGCGAGGAGGAGCAGCGAGCAAGCAAGCGCCGACGTGAGGGTCACGTCGGCGCTAGGGGGTTGTTTCGCACGCAACCCCCACATGGCGTTCTGTAACCGCCACGCGAGGGTGGCTTTCGCCCCCTCGGCGAATAGCGTAACGGATACGCTATCCGCCGAGGGGAGCGCGCCGCCGGGAGCTCCCGGCAACAGCCGCGGTCAACGGCGACAGCAGAACGGTGGCTGCGACCGTGCGACGGTCGCAGCACTCCCGGTGGCGTGCGCAACACGGTGACCACACCCACCGCCGGGAGGCATACGGGAGCAACGAGGCGGCTCGCCGAGAGACAAGATCGACCGTCGATCTCGACGATCGACGGCCGGGGACTTCTCGCACTAGGCATTAGGTGCAAGTAGAGCACCAGGTTCAGGTGCAAGCAGAGCACCGAGTTCAGGTGCAAGTAGCTTGTCGTAGCAAGCTAGGAAAGCAGTAGGCTGAGGCCTGGGCTAGCCAGCCGGACAGTATAAATACCCTGTACTCATTTCAATCTGATTAACCTATATTTTCCAGCTCTGGCTTCCGGACATCTCCAAGTCTATCTTTCCGCTGCAACTGTGCTCTCCACACACCAAGGCTAAATCTCCAGAGAGCACCCATTATCACATTTGGTATCAGAGCCAGAGCCACGCGTTGGGCGGAAGCGCTGCCGGAGCTCGCGAAACTTCAAGGAGCGAAGGCACGGACTACGCCGGACAACGTGGAGGCTGATCGAGAGGGAGATTGCTGGACCAGACTTCGAAGCCAACGCACAAGCCAACCTCTGGAAAATTTTCTACATTTCCAGAGCGTACACACGGCCTACCGTGCGCACGCGGGAGACGACGGGTGACTCCCTCGCACTTCAAAGACGTCAGATTTTCGTCCCGGACTGCCGAATTGCTGTCCAAAGTTTTTTCGATAGCTGCCGAAACACTGCCAAATTTTTTCGAAGGATCTCCAGTGGCTAAAATCTATCTAGAGCCATGGAGTTGGCCCTGGAGCAGATCGTAGAGCAGCTGGGAGCCCTCAAGCTGGAGAATGAGCGCCTCAATCGGCAGATGGCTGATCTGCGGGACGGGACTAACGCTGGACAGGTTGGGGCGGCCCGGTCAAGGAGTCCGCCGAGACCAAAGCCAAAGGCTCCGGAAGCGTTCAATCCCTCTGTCAAGGGAGCGAGCGTTCGGACCTGGTTGTTCGCAATGAACAGCTACTTTGGGGCTCTGGGTCACCCTCCAGAGGACGATGCTGTGCGTGTGTCATTCACGGTGACACTGCTACGCGGAGCAGCATTGGAGTGGTGGAGGCAGCTGAATATGCTGGCCACTCGAGGTGGAGGTGGGAACGCAACTGTGTAACATGCCGTGTTGTGGCAGCCAGGCGCGGTGCAAGTTGAAGCTCGCGTGCCAAAGACATGGGAGCAGTTCGAGCAAGCCATCAGAGATTGATTTGATCTCGTGAACGCCTCCATGGTCGCACGCAACAAGCTTAAGCAGCTGAAGCAGATCGGCTCGGTGCAGGAGTACACACGCCGCTTCTTGGCATTGTGCTCGGAGATCGACGACATGAGTGAGCCGGAGATGGCAGACAAATACCACGACGGCTTGAAGGCAGAAATTTAGCGCACGCTGGCACTAAGTGGCATCACGGAGTTCCAGGCGATGGTAGCCACTGCTGAGCGCGTCGACGCGCTACGCTACCATCGAGGGGGTTTTCGTGAGAAGCAAGAGAATTTTCAGCGTCGAGCACAGCACCAACAAGTTGACCCCATGGAGATCGACGCAGTACAAGGAGGCCAGCAGTAGGGCAAGCCGCGGGGTGGGAACTGTTGGATCTGCGGGAAGCCTGGGCACCACAAGAAGGACTGCAAGAAGAAGCAACAGGGAAACGGCAACCAGCAGTGAGTGGCGGGCGGCCATCTGCTGGGAAAGCTTCGTCCGCATCAGCGAACACCAGCCCCGAAAGTCCTTCGATAACTAGGGAGCTGCCGAGTGTATTGCTGCGGAGCGAAGGAAGCGGGAGCGTTCCGGGGATCGTCCTGAAAGCCGAAATTTTATCGGCTAGTTCTGCGGACGGCGAGGGGCGCCAGACTCGCCGGCAGATTAAAGCGTTACTGGATTGCGGCGCGTCGCACTCATTCTTCAGCGACGAGCTTGCAAAGAGGTTGGGGCTTGCACGGCTACCCGGGAAGCCAACTACGGCCAAGTTGGTGCAAGGGGAGTTGGAGTGCGGACTACCTCTGAAGCCTCTGAGGATCCGTCTGGGCAAGCTGTCGTGCGATGTGAACTTTCGCACGTGCCCGATGGACACCTACGACACCATTTTGGGGCGTGAATTGCTCCACCGGTGGAATCCTGCTGTGGATTGGGTGCGCAACCAGGTGAAAGTGAAGAAAAGCGGAGAGCAAATCGTTTTGCCGTTGTGGGCAGAGGAGCAGGACTCCAAGACAGACAAGGTGCCGCAGTTGAATTACGTGCAGTTGAAGCACTGTCAACGCAAGGGGGAACAAGTGTACCTGGTGTGGGTGCGGTAGAAGGAAGCAGCTACAGAGGCAAAAGTGCTGGCAGCGGAGACAAAGCAAGAAGAGGACGAGCAGCATAAAGCACCTGCAACAGAGCTGTCGGAAGGCATCAAAGGAGTGTTGGACAACTACAGTGACGTGTTTTCTGCTGAGCTGCCAAAGGGTTTACCACCGAAGCGGGACATCGACCACAAAATTGATCTGGTTCCGGGAGCAACTCCAACGGTACGAGCTGCTTATCGCATGAGCGATAATGAGCTGGGTGAGCTGAAGAAGCAGTTTGAGGAGCTGACGGAGCAAGGGTTCATCAGACCGTCGGTGTCACCTTACGCTGCACCGGTCCTCTTTGTGAAGAAGAAGACAGGGGAGCTGCGGATGTGCGTGGACTATCGCNGACAGCTACAGTGACGTGTTTCCTGCTGAGCTGCCAAAGGGTTTACCACCGAAGCGGGACATCGACCACAAAATTGATCTGGTTCCGGGAGCAACTCCAACGGTACGAGCTGCTTATCGCATGAGCGATAATGAGCTGGGTGAGCTGAAGAAGCAGTTTGAGGAGCTGACGGAGCAAGGGTTCATCAGACCGTCGGTGTCACCTTACGCTGCACCGGTCCTCTTTGTGAAGAAGAAGACAGGGGAGCTGCAGATGTGCGTGGACTATCGCGCACTGAACAACGTAACGATCAAGAACTGGTACCCGCTGCCAAGGGTCAAGGAGCTCTTTGACCAGCTGAGGGGAGCGCAGTTCTTCAGCAAGATTGACTTGTGCTCACGGTACCATTAGATCCGGATTGCGGAGCAAGATGTGGAGAAGACGACGTTTCGGACATAGTACGGCCATTTCGAGTACCTCGTGATGTCATTTGGGTTGACCAACGCTCCTGCAACGTTCATGAGCCTCATGAACAGGATCTTGCACCCTCACCTGGACCAGTTCGTGGTGGTGTTCCTCGACGACATCCTCATCGACTCCCAAACTCTGGAAGAGCATCAGCAACATCTTCGACAGGTGTTGGAAATTCTTCGAAGAGAGAAGTTGTTTGCAAAGCTCTCCAAGTGTGAGTTCGAGAAAAGGGAGGTGGAGTTCCTTGGGCACATCGTGAGCTCAAGGGTCTCCGCATGGACCCAAAAAAAGTGGAAGCAGTGAAGCAGTGGCCGACACCAAAGTGCGTGCGTGACATCCAGGTGTTTCTGGGGTTTGTCAACTACTACCGGAAATTCATCCGGGGGTATGCAGAAAAGGGTGCGCCGCTGACTCAGCTGCTGAGGAAGGATCACTAGTGGGAATGGGGCGATCAGGAACAGAAGAGCTTCAAGGAGTTCAAGACTTCCATGTGTGACGCTCCGGTCCTGGTGCATCCAGATTCATCCAAGGAGTATGTCATGGCAACGGACGCAAGTGACTATGCCATTGGGGCGGTGCTGATGCAGGATCACGGGAAAGGGCCGCAGCTGATTGCGTACGCGTCTCGCAAATTGCGAGGTGCGGAGCTGAACTACGCAATCCATGAAAAGGAGATGCTGGCGGTGATCCATGCATTCAAGCACTGGAGGTGCTACCTCGAGTCGCGGCGCTGCATAGTATTCACAGACCATTACGCCCTGAGGTACCTGAAGACGCAGCCGAACCTCAGTCGCCGACAAACTCGCTGGATGGAGTTTCTTGAGGGGAGTTTTGACTACGAGATTTTGTACAAGCCTGGGAAGGTGAACCCGGCAGACCCTCTGTCAAGGAGGCCGGACTTGAGCCTCAATGCCATCTCAGTACTGATGGGATCTCCAGTCATGCATAGCCTATTCAAGCACGGCTATGGCATAGATAGTGAGTTCACGGGTGGTGCGCTGAAAGACGCCACGTGGGATGGAGTGTATTGGCAAAGGGGGCAGGAGCGGAAAATTGTCGTGCCAGACTAAGCGCCATTGAAGCAGTTACTACTGGAGGAGGCGCATGACACCCATTACTCGGGTCACTTCGGCTTCAACAAGACGCTGAAAGCCTTGGCACGCCAATACTGGTGGTCGTCAATGGCGACTGATTGCAAGAGGTTTGTGAGCAGCTGCGATGTGTGCCAGCGCATCAAGGCGCGGAGGACCAAGCCATCAGGGGAGCTGCAACCATTGCCTGTACCAGAGAGGCCATGGACAGACATCTCGCTCAACTTCATTGGCGGGTTGCCTGTGACGCAGCAAGGCAACAACACGGTGTTGGTGGTGGTGGATCGGTTTTCCAAGATGGCACATTTCATTGCATGTCCTGAGAGCATCACAGCTGCCGAGACAGCTCAACTCCTCCTCAGTCATGTCATCAAGCTGCATGGAGTGCCGCAGTCGGTGGTCTCAGATCGCGATCCACGCTTCACTTCGTGATTCTGGAGAGATCTCATGGAGAAGCTGGGCACGAGAGTGCAGCTGACCACAGCATACCACCCACAGAGCGATGGGCAGACAGAGCGCACAAACCAGACATTGGAGCAACTGCTGCGGAGCATGGTCCCACCGGATGGAGAGGGTTGGGAGGAGAAGCTCGGAGTGGCAGAATTTGCCTACAACTCAGCGGTGTCAGCATCAAAAGGAAAGTCACCGTTTGAGGTGGTCTATGGCCACTAGCCAGTGAGCCCAGCCGCCCTTGCTACGGCAACATCTCTTCCGGCTGTGCGGTAGATTGCTGAAGGGTTTGCCACCACTTGGGACGTGGTGCGGGAACGACTGTGGAAGGCACAGAAGCAGCAGAAGCGGCAGGCTGATAAGCATCGCTCTGCAGAGGAGTTCCAAGTGGGAGATCAGGTGATGTTGAACTCTGCTAATCTGCAGCTGATGGGAGTTGGGAGTCCAAAGCTGAAACCGCGATGGGTGGGTCCGTTCCGCATTCTGGAGAAGCGGTCGGCCGTCTCATACAAGCTGGAGCTGCCAGCTCACTACACCATCCATCCAGTGTTCCACATCTCCCTGCTTCGTGCCTACCGCGATCCGAACACATTCTTCCAGGTTCGCGGGACAGCTCCACCTACTGTCCAGGTTGAAGGAAGTGAGGAGTTTGAGGTGGAAAAGATTCTGGCGGACCGCCAGAGGGGACGATGGCGTGAGTTTCTGGTGCAATGGAAGGGGTACCCGGCGGAGCACAACTCTTGGGAGCCAGAGGCCAACTTCCACGTTGGGGTTACCAACACTGTTCTCCAGGAGTACCGCAGGCGCGCCGGGACGTCGCGCCTCCGACGGGGGGGGTGAATGTAACGAGGTGCCCCTTTTTTCTGGCATACTCGGGGTCTCACCCGGGATTTGGGGGCATCTGGGCCATTTTCCGTTTTTTGGAAATTTGGCTCGCGGACGAGCTCACCTCCGCTCGACCGCGACTGTGCGGATGCGGGGATGCACGGACGCGAGGAGGAGCAGCGAGCAAGCAAGCGCCGACGTGAGGGTCACGTCGGTGCTAGGGGGCTGTTTCGCACGCAACCCCCACGCGGCGTTTCGTAACTGCAACGCGAGGGTGGCTTTCGCCCCCTCGGCAAATAGCGTAATGGATACGCTATCCGCCGAGGGGAGCGCACCGCCGGGAGCTCCCGGCAACAGCCACTGTCAACGGCGACAGCAGAACGGTGGTTGCGACCGTGCGACGGTCGCAGTACTCCCGGTGGCGTGCGCAACACGGTGACCACACCCACCGCCGGGAGGCATACGGGAGCAACGAGGCGGCTCGCCGAGAGACAAGATTGACCGTCGATCTCGATGATCGACGGCCGGGGACTTCTCGCACTAGGCATTAGGTGCAAGTAGAGCACCAGGTTCAAGTGCAAGCAGAGCACCGAGTTCAGGTACAAGTAGCTTGTCGTAGCAAGCTAGGAAAGCAGTAGGCTGAGGCCTGGGCTAGCCAGCCGGACAGTATAAATACCCTGTACTCAGTTCAATCTGATTAACCTGTATTTTCCAGCTCTGGCTTCCAAACATCTCCAAGTCTATCTTTTCGCTGCAACTGTGCTCTCCACACACCAAGGCTAAATCTCCAGAGAGCACCCACTATCACACCTTGTCTTCTATTCTCCTGTCCTAATGCCTCTCACGTTTTTGGAGGTAACTCCTTTGAGCCCATGGCGATGGAGAGGCCTCCAAAATCATGTGAAAGGGCTCTTCCTTCCTTCTTAGCCTCCACTCCATCCTTGGAGTTCATTGCACTGAACGAGGTTCCTTGCCCCATGGCTTGGTGCAACACTATGGCACGAGTGCTTGGGAAAAAGAGGAATGGTGAGGATTTTTTAGGAGATAGCACCCTAAAATGCTCCAATGAATTCATGTGGCATCAAGGAGAAGGGGATTTGTAAGGGAAAGCTGGAAAAATGTGTACGACCCATGAAGAGCTTTCTAACGCAATTTATAACCTTGGAAATTGTTCATGTTTATGTTTGTACCCCTTCCTGTCATTTCTACTACTGGCGGTGCTGCCGGCAGCATTTGATCTAGGCTATATCAATCAAAACCATGGTGGAGTTAGTTAAAGACGTTATTCTTGCTCTGAAAACCAATGCAACGGCTATGACTCCCGCTCTTGCTGAAAGTTCGTTGTCATAGTTTGCATAATGGCATCCAAGCCTCACTAGAGGGGTTTTTCCGCTGTGTCACTCTAAGGATAATCTTCATCAATGACTTTGTGTAGGGAGGATTAAATGCTTGGATTCTCAAGAGCCCCTGTTCTGTTGTATACCTCATCCCCTCGTTCTAGGTCCCAAACGAGGGGGGTTGTTCCCAAAACTTGTGAGTTTTAATGCCTTTTTGGTATGAAAAAAGGGTCTGACGCTTATGCTATTCAAACTTCTGTTCTATGAGACGACATGATTTTCTTGTACGCAAGAGCCAAACATGGCCGCAAAAAAATCAATAACTCCAACAGGGCCTACAAGATAACCCAGTCTATTACACAAGGAACGGCCCTTTCTTTCAGCAAGTTCCTCCTCTATCCCTCATAAAAAAAAGGAGCATGGTAATAGGCTCTCTTTTTGTGCATCTTGGTGCATAGTGTGGTGATTTCAACATTTTCCACGCATGGGTGTAGCATGTTATTTCACTCATTACAATACATGTGCAAGAGAAGCTGCTTGAGGCTGAACAATCATCTTGGTGTTACCCATTGAGCAGCAAAGAAGTAGTGATGGTCCTCTATCTTCCTCTTGGTTGCGCACCAAGTCCTTAAGTGTGGTGTTGTGAATGTTGAAGTATTGTAAAGTTGAGGCAGAACAGCTTGATTTCAGTCAGAAATTTAGCGTGTGAAGTGGTTCAACAAAAAGGGGTTTTGGTGAAAGGAATCTAAACCACATGAGTGTTTACGAGAAGTAGCATGAGAGCATGTAATTTCTACTGGCTGATGGGCTGGCCACATCAAGGGTGGTGTTTGTTTGTGACCTTTTCCAACGTTGAAATATGTCGACAAATGAACTAGGTACAACACCACTCGGTTCTTCCATCTAGAAACCCGTAGAACTTTACCAGTTTCCGGATGAACTCAGTGGACATCTTCTTGTTCATTACGATTCCTCCATGGTCAAAACCCGGTCACTTGATGGAATGTTCTGATGCTGTAAGGGATCCTTCCTTGTTGTAGTTTGTGTACTACTATTGTTTCAGGTTTGTGCTCATGGTGTAAAACCTGGCGCAACAAGTGCGCTGACTGTCTGGGTTTGAAAGAAAGATGAATGTGGGTGTTACATGGCAGCTCTTGACTTTTGGGGTTGTCAAGAACAACTCAATGAAAAATCCAAACCTCCAACCAATCATGAATGGCCTGCTTTTCAATCCAGAACAAAGATATCATGTGAATGTGCCCCAAACCTGAATGAAAAATCTTCCTTATGATTCTTGCCTCACAACGAAGAAGAGTTAAGTTGATCAGGACACTTCATCCGCTAGCCAGGCACATGAATTTCAGCACATCCCCAAAGAAACTCTGCGAGCTCTTGAAGACACTTTAGCCCTTCATACAAAAATCTTAACAAATCACAGATATTTGACTCCGGACACCTCTTGGCCGATTTCTTTGAGTGTTTACAAGCTGGCTACATCATGTGCAATGTTTTTTTGTTTTTTTTTGGCGCTACAACTCCCAAGCTCTGTATCTTTATGAATGTTTTTCTCCTCGTCAATGATGTCAACGAACGGGTAGGCCAGTTGGACAGGATCCACCCACAATATCGAGTGTACGTAGGCTAGTGCCCAGATGCGCCCACAACAACTGTCTGGCTGGCTATGCCGTCTGAGGACTCGAACATGAGATCTCGTACCTAGAGATACTCAAGTAAGGTCAGGCATGCCAATACAAAATCATACTAGTTTACTACCAGTTTCAACTTTGTTAATTGTATATGCTGAAGCGAAAAATGTAGAAAAACTGTTTCACTGTCACAAAAATGATCTTGTCACTTTCCAATATTGTAACTTCTCTGCTTTGATACTGTTTTTCTTTAATGTTGTCACTCATTTCCATGCGGTTTTTCTCTGGCATTTTCCATTTCACGTCTTCCACAAACCCCTCCATTCAATGTTATCACTCCGTCAAAAAGAAAACAAAGGGGAGCACTGAGAAACTTCCTGGAAGCTGCCTTATTACACTGCCTACCCACTGTGTGTGACATCAAGCACGAAACGACAAGGGTCTAGTCAGACGACACTCACAGGCGTCAAGTGCTTATCCACAGAAAGCACATGCAAGGAGAGCTACACAAATGAGTCACACACACAAATAGGGGCGACCGCTCTCGGTTTGCACCACAGACTAGGGTAGTGTGTGGGTGTGCCTCAGCTAGCCATAAAACGGAAACAGTCATAACTCGGCGTCAGCATATCGGGATCAGGCACTGTCTAAACGGCTAGAACCAGAGTCTGAAGCACTACAACCCTACAGCAAGCACAGACAGAGATGCTATACCCCAATGCAGGCCATCAAGCCCCTCATGGGTTCCACTCCTCACGGTGCCGCCGAGTGCGAGCAGAGCTCGGCCGCCATCGGGTCCACCTCAGGCATCTGCACATGGATGGACATGAGCCGACAGGTCACAGTGGTCCGTGAGGGCACCCACCAACAACACTCCCCCATGACCGAATGGCGATTACAAGTCCATGCATGGGCACACACTGAGGGCAACCACGGAGACCACAGAGGGCACTGGTACATCCATAGACGAACAGAGACAACCATCACTGTACAAGCTCAGCCCGCATCAGGGGCGAGGCAAAGACCAACAGCACAAACACCTCCTGGAACTTCTGACGACCAAGTGCCTTTGTCAAGAAATCAGCCCTCAGATCGTTTGTGCCAACCGAGACGATCTCAACCTCACGCCGCTGCACCAGGTCACGTACAAAGTGGTACTCAACGCCGATGTGCTTCGTGCGAGCATGGAGGACACCAAAGTTCTACGCAATGGCGTCAACACTCTGGTTGTCATAGCGCAGCACAACAGGAGGAACGGCTTGCCAGAGAGTGCGAAGGAGCCAAACAAGCCAGACGCTCTCAGCAACGCCAGCTCCCAGCACTACATACTCTGCCTCAGACAAGCTGCACGCAATGCAACCTTGCTTCCCGCTGCACCACGAGACAGCGGTGCCACCCAGCAAGAAGACGTATCCGGTGCGGCTTCTGCCGTCAGGGCTCCATGCCCAGTTGCTGTCCGTGTAACCGTCAAGTATGATAGACAGCTGCCGCCAATAGGTGAGGAGGAGACGGGGAGTGGACATGACGTAGCGCACAATGCGTAGAGTGGCATCAAGTGTTAGTTGCCGCGGTGCCTGCGAGAACTCGGCGAAGAGGTTGATGGTAAATGTGATGTCGGGCCGTGTCCTGGTGGCGAAGTACATGAGCGAGCCGATGACTCGAAGGTACAGGGTCTGGTGGACTGGCTCCCCCAGAGCAACTGGGTCATCGACCTTCAGTGCTTTTTGTCCCTCAAGAGTAATGGAGGTAGAGGCATTATGCACGGTGAAAAGCAGATCCGCAAACCGCTCCCCCACAGCCAGTACGTACCGTGCCTGATGTACCATGAGACTGCGACGGAAGCGCCATGCGACGAATGGACGGGTCCCAAACATTCCAGGCCTTGGAGCGGGGGGCGATCCCCACAAAGGCGTAGAGGTGGCTGCGTGGAAAGACCTTGGAGCCCTGCTGCTCCGAGGTGAGCCAGACGCAAGCAAGAGAGTTCCAGACGCACGCTAGGTGCAGGTCGGCACGATGACCGTACCAAATCTCATACGCGAGGAAGAGGAAGAGGACCGTGCGCGATGTGATTCCACACCCAGGTCATGTAGGCGAAGCCCTCAAAGGCAAATACCTCAGGGAGACAGCAATCAATGCACATCGCACGGACATTATCCTCCATTGTGTGGTTCCACTGCTCCGAGACGCCGTTCTGGTGGGGAGTGGCAGGAATAGAGTAGCGGTGGTCGATCCCATGCTCAGTGAGCCAGCGGTGAAGGTCGCCCATAAACTCTCTCCCACGGTCAGAGCGAAAGATGACGAGGGTCTGACGCGACTGGCGCTCAACCATAGCCAGCCAGCGCTGGATGGTGGGAAAGGTGTCACTCTTCTGACGAAGACTATAGGCCCAGGGCATGCGGGTGAAGTCATCCGTTAGTGTCAGGATGTATCGCCCACGATCATCGTGAAAATTCGTGGGAAGTGAGCCAAGCAGGTCCGAGTGGACCAGCTGAAAAGGCCGAGTGGACTTCGGGATGGACTCTGAGAAGGGAGAGTGATGCATCTTGCCCTGCGCAGACGCGAGACAGTCGTTCTTGGGTGGTGCCACAAAGGAGGCTGCATCAAGACCAAGCGCGGGAGTGTCACACACAAGGCGCTCAACCGCATCAAGGTGGACATGAAAAAGGTGATAATGGAGAAGGCCATGCTGGTCAGGGGACAGGGTACTAGTGACAAAGACACGCGCGGATTGTCCAGGTGGGAAGAGAGATGCGGGGAAGCGAGCGCAAGTGACATGATAAAGGTCATGATGAAGCTCACCGCGCAGGACAACCTCGCTAGAGGCTTGGACAAAGACGGTGGCGTCATCGCCGACGTGGATGACACCCAGCCCCACGCGGGTAAAAGCACGAACGGAAAGGAGGCTGAGCTCAAGATCATGCACAAACAGAACAGTGAACAAACGTCGGAGAAGTACACAGGGCCAAACAAAACACTGAACTGAACGACACCAATACCGCGCACTGGCTCCTCCTGTCCAATAGCTGTGCGGACAACACGGACGGAACCGACAGGACCAAAGACAACGAACATGTCATGGCGACAGGTCATGTGGTTGGTGGCTCCAGAATCAACGATCCACGAGCCATCAGCAGTCTTGGTGGACGTGGTGATGGAAAAGCAGGCAACAGAACACAACGACTCAACAGGAACGTCACTGGGGTGCTAGGCCTGCTCAACATGCAAGAGACAATGTTGGCAATCATCCAACCATGCCAACTCATCAGGACCATCAAGTAACTCTCACTCCACAGGAGACACAGCCGAACGATCATCACCACGCAACTCCCCAGACACGGAACCTGCATGGGACACAGTCGGCTCATTTTGCACGTGCATACCTCCCTGAAGGGTGCGAACGACTTACTTAAGTTCTGCAAGGCGTCGGGTCGCGTCATCAGGAGGGGTTGCGAGGGCCGCAGTGGGTGAGGCAGGAGCAACCCGTCCGGCCGAAGACTCTATGGTGGAGGAGACACTAGACGAGAAGGTAGAACATGCCTCGTAGGCCTGGCGGATCCCACGCATGACGCACTGCCAGTCGATGGGGTGACTAGTCAGACGAGTGCAGTCCGTGTAGCGATGAGGGCCGCCGTAGCTGTAGTAGGTCACCTATCGGCTGCTGCCGCCGGAGCTACCCCCAGCATGTGCTGTCCCCTGTCCTCCCACCTTCTTGCTGCTGTCGTACCCCTTGCCCTTCTTCCCCTGCACGGCTAATGCACTTGTAGGAGTGGAGGAGGAAGTGGACGCCGCTGAGGTCTAAGGGGTGCTGAAGGAAGAAACTGCCACGGCAGCCTTACCGGCCAGGCGCTCCCAGTGGAGACGAGCCGCCTCAACTGCCCCTGTCTGCTCCAGATAGATGCGCTGAGCCCACTACAACAGGATGAGGTGACAGGAGCGACACCCAAGCATGAGATGGCAGTAGATGGTGAACATGGCAGTGTACCGCTCAGCGACGCCCAGCATGATAGTGGTCAGCATGCCTAGCTGAGTGGGGGCCAGTGTCCCCTGCCGGGTGTAGAGCCGCATGGCTCGATGCTAGCACTCTGTTGGAGAATCCAACTCACCCTGGCAGAGCGAGTTGAAGCCTGCAATACGCTGGGTGCGGGTGGCTGCTGTCTCATCCTCTAGCAAGGTGAGGGCTAGGTCCCAGGCACTGAAGTGGTCAAAACCTGTGCCACTGAGTAGTCCCCGACGAAGTGAGCGTAGTCCAGCACGGAGTCCTCAGGGACACTCATCGTTAGGCCATGCACGGCTCGACGAGCCATCCTGCACTGGCGGGGATCATTAGTCTGGTACCGACTGTGATAGTACGGCTAGACCCCCTCGTCCATTGCCCAGAGGTTGAAGCGCTTGCACCAGGCATTGAAGCCAACCGCGGGGGAGTACTGCGGTGGTGGAGTGTCAAATTCCTTGGGTGGCTTCTCCGTGGGTAGGGCCACCTGAGAGGCCACCCGTGCGCGGGCCTTGACCCTCCCTACGACTGCTGTGATGCGCTACGCCGCCTCCGGAGTGTCCTCTGGGTCCGCGGTGCCGCCAGCAGGTACGCCTGCTCCGCTGGAGCATCTGCCTACTATCTGTCGTGCTCCTCGTTTTCATAAGAGGCCTCGCTGGGGGTCTCATCCGTGGAGTCATCGTCAGTTGCCACGCGCTCCACGCACGGCATGCCTCCACGTGACTGTCGGCGTGCCCGTGGCGTTCGTCGAACGACGACCTGCTACAAAAGCAGCTCGAGAGCCTGTTGCATGTCCAGCAGGCTCGATCGGACGTTTTGTTCATCGAGCAGCCTGGCGATCGCACAAGTATGTGGACTGGTGGCGCGACTACCGCTCGTTGTGTCCATGGCTCCAGTGCCAGTAGCGGAGGAGACCACTTCTGTGTTCGGCTCCTGTGTCCCCTCCATCTGCGAGGCCTTGGGCGGTATGACTGCGCTACTGCTGCTGATTTCCGCTGCTGTCAGCTGCTACTGGCCGTTGCCGCCACCGCCACCGACACTGCTGTCCGTGGCTGTCCTGTTGCTGGCGCTACCGCTTTTGCTGCTGGTATCGCTGTTGTTGCGGTTGTGATGGCCTCTGGTACTGTGGCGGCCAAGGCCTCAGCCGCGTTGGCTGCTGCTACTGCTGCTGCTGCTGCCGCTACTGCCGCTGCCATTGTTTCCGCCGGTGCCGCTGCCACCGCAGTCGCGGCTGCCATTGCTGCCGCCACTACCGTCGTTGCCGCCAGCGCCGCTGCCGCCGCCGCTGCAGTTGTTGCCGCTGCTACAGTCGCCGCTGCCGCCGCTGCTCAACGATGCCGAGCACCCCACCCGCCGTCCGCTGCCTGCCGGCTGGTCGCCCGCCGGCCGCTGCTCGCTGGCCACTGCACGCTGCCTGCCGACCGGCGCTGGCCGGTCACTGCCGGCCGGCCGCTGCCACTGCCTGTTGCGCGCCGGCCGCCGGTCGCTGCCCGCGACCCTCTGGCGCGCTACTCACCGGTCGCCCGCTGGCACCCGCCCAGGGGGTGTGGCCTATGAGGTGGCCGCGTGGGTTGCGCCCCTCAGCCACATCTGCCGTCGTTCATGCTGACGCTGCTGCTGTCACTGTCGCTGGCGTTCACGTCACCTCGTGACGCTATGGGTGGTGGGTCCTCCCTGGACCGGTGCTACGTCCCTGCTGCGCAGCCACGTGAGAACTGTCTCGCGCACTCTGATACCATGAGAAACTTCTTGGTAGCTGCTTTTTTAGACTGCCTACCCACTGTGTGTGACACCAAGTAGGAAACGGCAAGGGTCTAGTCCGAGGACATTCACAGGTGTCAAGTGCTTATCCATAGAAAGCACATGCAAGGAGAGCTACACAAATGAGTCACACAAACATGAATAGGGGCAGCCGCTCTCGGTTTGCACCACAGACTAGGGTAGCGTGTGGGTGTGCCTCAGCCAGCCATAAAATGGAAACAGTCATAACTCGGCGTTAGCATATCGGAATCAGGTACCGTCTAAACTGCTATACCCAGAGCCTGAAGCAGTACAACTTTGTAGCAAGCACAGACAGAGATGTTGCACCCCACTGCAGGCCGTTGAGCCCCTCATGGGCTCCACTCCTCATGGTGCCGCCGAGCGCCAGCACAGCTCGGCCACCGTCGGGTCCACCTCAGGCATCTGCACATGGATGGACATGAGCTGACAGGTCATAGTGGTCCGTGAGGGCACCCACCAACAACAAGCACAGGTCAAAGTCATAACATAAATGTCACATACAATTGTTCTGTCATAACAGAACAAAGACTTCCTTCTATGAGCTATAGCCGTAACAAACTGTGACATGAGAGAGTTGAAACTAGTCTCTAGACAAAGTCACAGTTCAAACGTTACACTCTGGCATGACATCCAGAAGTCAAGTGTGGTATCAATTCTTCCATCAATTGGACACATTTATGTTCCCCATGCCACCATCCCCTCCAAGGTTCATTTCAAGACAACGATGGGTTCTCATGCTTCAATAATCTCTATTAGTGTCAGAAAAAATCGTGGAGTACAGCCCATTGCATGGGGGTTCAAGTCCATGAGATTTTTTCCCCCAAAAAGGCTTTTGGAATCAGGAGTGGATCAGAGAAAACGGGAATTTTGAATCCCATTGAATCTCCTTATCGTTTATGTTACAATAATGATACAGCCTTGAACAGGTCGCAACATGGATCTGTGCAAATGGCTCACTCCTTCATCCAAGTTGTCACGAGACAACGAGGCTCTTGTGGCCCCTTGCAGCCTAGGCTTGAGGTTGGTCCGCCAGCCACGGCTGCTGAAGCCCACCCCTTTGAATGAGGAGCAAGCTCGTGTTCTTGAGAGCTCGACATTTTCCTCCGCTTGCCCTCCTCCTCGCTCGCCCTGGCCATGGCTTGAGGTTGGCTCGCCACCCGTGGCACTGAAACCAAACTTCAGATGGACGCTCTCCCTCTTTCCAGCATCTTTTCTCGTCTCTTTTTTTCTTCTTCTTTTCTCTCACGCCATGGAAAGCGAGAGACTTCTCCATGTCTAGGCCCAAATCATCATTGTCGGAGGGTGCCCAGTGGTACCGCAGTGCCTTGTGGAAGTACGTCTTCACTACAGGTTGAGAAATCCTCCGGCGTTGCAGTGCAAAAAAGGAAGAAGAAAAAACAAAACATAACAAAACAAAACAAAACAAAACAAAAAACTCGTCTCTATTGTTGCCGGAGGGCGCCTAGTGCCGCCACAGTGCCCGGAAATAGTTTCTTCACCGCCGCGACGCCTTCGCTCCTAACGGCACTCTTGATCGACTCCAGCGGGCTGTCGGGGTCGAGGTCAACCGAGGGGCTGAGCTGGGTGTCCCCCAGCGTGACCTGGAGGCTCGCCGTGGCCGTCGTGGCGGCAGCCGAGACGTTGACGGCGATGGAGAATCCTGTGAACTGGAAGAAGCCTGGGGTCTGCAGCTTGGTGAGGGCGCTGGATATGTCGCCGACGGCGGCCGTTACGACATTCAGCGACTTGTCGGCAATCGCCTGCACACAACGGATGCACACAAAGTAGCAGAATTTCATGTTCTATGCTTCTTCTATATGTGTGGTGCCTGCGGTTGAAGCTAGGATGACCCGGGTCGAGAAAGTCACAGAATTTGTTTTTATAAGGCGCTTTGCAAAAGCACCTGCACACGACGGATGCGCACAAAAGAGCAGAATTTCACATTTCTTCTGTGCGTGTGGTGCCTGTGGTTGTCGCATGGTGTGCATTACACAGTCCTGCTCACAGGCATGCACACATGCACAGAACTCACATGCAGAAATGAACAAAATTCACATGCACGTATGCACAGATTCCGCACACATACATGCGCACATGCACAAGTCTCACATGCACATGTGGCAATGCAATTGCTGTGTCATCCAAATCATCATGCACAGACGGACTGCAGCCTCACAACACTGCAAAACTGTGGGAAAACAACCATTTCTTAGACAATTCATTAAGCTAAGGAAAATAAAGAGGAAACATTCACCCGTCAACCCCAGCCTCACGACGCTGCACAGTTGTGGGCACAAACGTCCCCAGCCTACAACCCAAGAGACAGCACATGAAGAGAAAAGACTGACCAAATTTCACACCCTGGTGTACTAAAGTTATACCAGAGCCTGGGCAGCCTGCAGGGCAACATTGCAGGGCTCAAGTCATTGAGACGATGTAGAAAGCGTTGGAATACTTTGAACTCGGACTGGAATGCACACCCTGGTGCAGTTGAAGGTGGCTTGGAGCAGCCAACAGCGTGGCGTTGGCAGCGAGGGATGCCTGGTAGAGGACTGGAGGAGTTGCCGGATATTCTATTTTTACAGGTTTTGCAAAGCCTCTTCTAAACAAAACTAAAACATTTTAACTTAACCGAAATCCGCACCTTGGTGTAGTTGAAGGCGGCCTCGGCAGCCTGAAGCGTGGCGTTGGCGGTGAGGGACGCCTGGTAGAGAGCGCTCGACACGATGCCATCGGCGGCGCTCTGGGCCAAAGCAAAGGCAGAGGATGCTGCGTCGCGAGCCGCCGCCTCCGTCCCGTTGAGCACGGCCATGGCGGCGTTCCTCGCAATGGGGAGTGCCTTCTCCGCCTCTCTCTTGGCCAACGCCTCTGCGCTGTCCGCCAGCGCATTGAATGCCCTCTGCGCCCCGTCCAGAAGCTTCCTGGCAGCGTCCAGGGCCAGCCTCAGGATCGCCGTATTGACGGTGCTCAAGATCTTTTGGACGGCGTCGAGCGCCAGCTGGGCGAGCTTGAGGGCGGGCACTGCCAGCGCATACTGGGGGTAGCAGGAGAAGCACTTGCGGCAAGTTCCCCAGAAGCACGGGTCGATGCAGAAGCAGCTGTTGTCGTTGAACTTGGTGACCTTGTCGCGGAGTTCGTTCAGAGCCTCTTCTCTGCTGTCGAGCTCGGCCTTCAAGTCATTGTACCACTTGTCAAAGCTGCAGTGGCGTCGTCACACATACACATGAAGTGGATC
>SZWC01010179.1:4725-18436 GCA_023375785.1 Penium margaritaceum
TGCAACAGGTGCAACTGCTGCAACTGGCGGCGTTGCAAAAGTCACCGTTGCCGGAGGCGTGGCAACGGTTGCCGAGGTGGCAACCGTTGCTACCACGGGTGCCTTAGAAGCAGCCGCAGCCTCTGGGCTGCGGAGTGCCGTCGCGTAGTGCAGGATGGAGGCCGCTGCGGCCTTGCCCTTGGCCGTGCCTTTGCGGGCCTTCTTGCCTCGACGGCGGATGTCGTAGTCCTCGTCCTCCTCGGACGCCACCAGGTCAAGGTTAGCTTCTTCGTCGGCTTCCTCGTCCATGTCGTCGACGAGGTCCTTGGGCGCGGCTTCCCAGTCTTGGTCATTGTCGTTGTCCCCGGCTGTGCACCGCCGAGAGGAGGACAACTGCTGGCGCATCCGCTGTGCAGCCTTGAGAGCCGCGCTGCGGTGCATGCTGGAGGACCCGGGAGCAGAGAGGATGGCTTGTAGATCGTCAAGGGAGTCCTTAGGCGCAGAATGGGACGGGTCCATGGTGAAGAAGGTGTGAGAGTAGCTGGAGTTCTGTACTTGGGGTGTTGAACTGCTGCATGCACTACGCTAACCGTTGTTAAGACCTCGTTGCGCAAGGCACTCGCGTCGCTCGCATCCTCGGACGCGAGGCGCCTTAGACTGCATGCACGCTTCGGTTGTACTTGGTCGACTCGCACAAGTTTCAGTGTTCAAACGATAAACGTCCATGAAGTAGGATCCGACGTCGCGGATGCGTCTTATTGGCAACCATCGGTTGAAGACTGCACCCTGCAAAATTTGTTTTCTTAGTGCACTTGGAAAAAAGGACGAGGAAACAAACTGTATAATTAGGCGAGATGAACCGGTGGGATGATGCTGCAAACAACGACAACGGACGTTGACAAGAATAAATGTTGGAAAGGAAGAAGGTAGTCGAAAGTAGGCCAGGTAGAAACAATAGAAAATAACACCAGATGCGACGTTCGAATTTTGAACGTTCGAACAGACGCGGGGGGACGTAGCCGACATGAGTTGGGCTTTCATGGAGTGAAACGTATATTTCCTATTGGTTTGTTTCACAAACCCGAAGTACACGTAGGATATGTACTTCGGGTGGGATGACCGACGGTGGAAGCGCGTCATTGGCGGACGTCGACGTCCGCAAAAAAAGGATGCGCGAAAAAGGGACCCGCAAAAAAATGGAAGCGCGAAGTACAAAACTTTTCAAAGGCTGCAAACCTATACGCTAATGTTCAACGGACAGCCAAACTAGTGTTTGACTTGCTAAGAAAAAAGTAATCACGGAGGCGGATTTGTCATGACACCGCGAGTTCCGACAGACCGCGTGTGCCTTCACGTAATGGGACCACAATCGATTTACGTGAATGCACCTCTGATTTGTGCGATGGAGGATCGGATCGTTTGAGCGAGGACCCATATGTTAGACATTTTTCTTCGCCAAACCACGTGTGATATGCAGGTATGCTGTCACCCGTACCGAATATGTGGAATGCGCCATGTGATTGTCGTTTTTTGTGCTTTCGATCTCGATTTTTTTAATCGGATGGATCGAAATTGTCAGATCGAAACTGATCGAACAAGAGCGCCGATGACAGATTGAGATTGAATCAGCGATTAACTCGATGCCATCGATCTGCTCCAGTTCAATCCAGATCGACGGCCGATTTGGCCGATTTCCAATTCGATCAGATTTTCTGGCTCGAATTGAATAATCGAACTACCAGCCCTACTGCCAGGCATGGGCTTGCACTTAGGGTGGTACAACATTGATATTAGACTTGGAAAACCGTCGGTTCCGGTTAAAACCGAAACCGAAACCGACCATGTCGGTTTCGGTTTCGGTTTTTTTTTTATACATAGGTCTTCTCCTGTGAGGAGAAACCGGAACCGAACCGGAACCGAACCGGAACCGGTTGGGTTCCGGTTTCACCTCACAGGTCGGTTTAAACCGGCCGGTCGGTTTAAACCAACTGGCCGGTTTAGAAAAACAACAGAAACAGAAACAGGAAATAGGAGCAGGAAACAGGAGCAGGAAACAGGAAACAGGAAACAAGAAACAGGAGCAGGAAACAGGAAACAGGAGCAGGGAACAGGAGCAGGAAACAGGAAACAGGAAACAGGNGGAGAGGGAGAGGGAGAGGGAGAGGGAGAGGGAGAGAGGGAGAGAGGGACTGCGAAGACTGTTTTAAATGCCACACTGTGGGGAGGATGCCATAGTCCTTCTCGCCACCACATACAAGACCAGTGGGTTCTCGGGCAAGGCCAGTAGGCCAGGACCGCTACATCAAGCAAGTGGATCCTCTGGAGAGGGCTCCGTGCCGAGGGGGAACACCTCGTACCACGATTTCAGGCACATGATTGCCCTGATCGTCTCCGGAGCGAGGTTGTGCCTGAGGTACCCAATGACTCGGCTAGGGATGGAAAACCGTGGTTTTCGGTTTTTCGGTTTTCGGTTTCGGTTTTCGGTTTTTTTTTTTAGGTCGGTTTTTCCCTCTAGCATAGAACCGAAACCGAACCGAACCGTTTCGGTTTCGGTTTTAGGTCGGTTTTGGTCGGTTTTGGTCGGTTTTGGTCAGTTTTGATCAATTTTTGTGAGTTTAAGGTCGGTTTTAGGCTATGCTGACCACCCTACTAAGTGATCGAAGGTCGAGGTCGAAGGTCGACCTCTACCTCTTGGGGCAAGAGGTCGAAGGTCGAAGGTCGAGCTGCACACAAAGTGCTCGGAACGGGGTAAAACTCAGCACTCCCCAAGTTTCAAGCATAAGCTATTCATTCCCACCATTACTTTTCACTTTCATCTATGTTTCCTGTGGAGTCCTGCACTCTGTCTGAAGTTGGCAGCCTCTCACTTGTCACTGACGAGTGGGAGGCTGCCTGCACGGAGTCGTAGTGGGCAGGCAGGCTCCACCTGCGCCTCGTCACTGGATTTAAAAAAAAAAGAAACAAAAAAAGGATAAAAAATGAACCAGAACATGATGATGTTTTGGTCGCGAACTCACCATCCAAAAGTGGGCGGTGAGTTCGCTCCCCAAGTGGTTGCGGACTGGGGGGTCTGGGGTTCGACCTCCCCTGTCCGCACCAACACTTACCTGCTCAGCGGCTAAGTGTGGGAGGGGCTGGTCGACCTCGACCTCTAAGGTCGATCAGGTCGACGATGGTCGACCTTCGACCACCTGCAGGTGGTCGAAGGTCGAGGTCAGCATAGGTTTTAGGTCGGTTTTGGTCGGTTTTGGTCGGTTTTAGGTCGGTTTTGGTCAGTTTTGGTCAGTTTTTGGTGAGAAAAGCAAAAAAAACCAAAACCGAACCTCTTACAGACTGAGTACTATAAGAATTCGGTTTTGGTTGGGCCAAAACCGAAACCGAACCGAAACCGAACTCGGTTTCGGTTTCGGTTTCGGTTCGGTTTTTTCGGTTCGGTTTTGGTCCCAAAACTGAATTCGGTTCAAAACCGAGGCCATCCCTAGACTCGGCGACTCTGGCTGAATGTGCGCTCACACGGTGCCGACGATGCAGGGATCGCTAGGTAATCCCTAGCCATCCTAGACAGCCCGCGTAGCGTATCCTGCTTGCGATGCCAATAGTTTTCAGGCGAGTCGAACAGGCCGTAGTCTGTCCTGTCGCCATAGAACGTGTTGGCCTCATCCAGAATCGGCCTCGGCCGCCCAAGATGCCCAAAGAGCTCGTCGTCGGCAGCCTGAGAGTGGTCGTGGACACGGCGCTGCTGTGATCCACGGATCGTCAACTGCCGGCTGCTAGCCGTGCCTGTGCTGCTCCCTGCGCCGCTGCTCGACGGTGCCGCCGCTTGTTCTGCAGCCTTCGCCAACTCAGCCTCCTTCTCCTTCTTGGCCTGCTCGAGGTAGGGCTCCATGCAGCCGTTCACCTTCTCATGGATTGCCTCAGCAGTCATCCGCATTGCCGGTGGCGCATGCTCTGTGAAGTACTCTCGCCGCAGGCCGGGGTGCAGTACAGTTGCTGCATATGGGACTGCACTCAGCTGCTCGAAGTAGTCTGTCAGCTTCTCCCGCCCGGCCTGCAACGACCCATGAAGAAGCTTTGGCACAGCTGCATCGCTCAGGCACGCGTCCATATGTGCGATGAGGCGGTTGTAGTCTGGCACCATGCACCAAATTGTCGAATACTGCTCCCCCTCCGCCCACTGACTTACTTGCCAAAACTTTGACAGGATCTTGAGCAGCGCCGCCACCAATGTGTCCTGCTGCGCAATCATCGTGAAGGACTCCCTCTCGTGCGGGGGCTTTTTCTCGAGCCACTTGGCTCGAGTGGGGGCCGTCTCTGTGAAGGCGAGGAGCATGTCGTACGTGCTGCCCCACCGTGTCGCCACATCCACTGTCAACTTGTCCGCCATTCCCTCTCGCAGTCCCCTCCACACCTCATTCAGCAGAGGAGACACCCGGAACACGGCCACAATTNTTTCCGCACGCGTGAGATGCACGCCTCCACTGCTTTGGAGCTTTGGAGGATTGTCTGCACGGCGAGGTTAAGCACATGACAGAAGCAAGGGAGGAAAAACTCCCGCCGAAACTGCTCAGGTCGCATTGCGCAGAGAACATCGGCCATCTTCAGGTTGTTGCTCGCGTTGTCCATGGTGATAGACATGATGCGGTATTCGAGGCCGTAGTCGTCGAACAGCAGCTTGCAGAGGTGTTCGGCGAGGTTCACGCCAGTGTGGCGACCCATGATCTGCGCAAAATCCAACACTGTGCTCTGGAGGGCAAACTTGTCGTCAAGCCAATGAGCAGTGACAGACAGGTACGACAACCTGTACGACAGCCCACTCCACAGATCAAGCGTCAGTGCGAGCCTGCACACCATGTCATGGAACATTTGCTTGACTCTCTTCTTGTATGCCTCAAAGTCGAGGATGATACTCTCGCTGAGGCTCTTCCGGTCTGGTGCCTCCGCTTCCGGGTTGCACTCCAAAAGCACTTGCAAAAATTCCGCCATATCCACCACCCTGAAGGAAATGTTGGCTCGCACAAAGAGTCGGCGGATGGCGGCATTGAGCCGCTTCTGGCTGAAAACCGGCCCTCCGGTGGCCACTGTACGCAGCAACGGCCCATGCTCCTCCTTTCCCTCAAACAACCCGGGTGCCCATATGCACCCTCCGGCCACACCTTCCAGAAAATGGCCTTTGCATGCGCCTGATAGAGGTGGCGAGCGCGGTTGGTGGGGTTGCGGTCTGACCCCTGTGCCTTCTCTCCACAACCAATGCATAGGAAGAAGTCCTTCTTCGTAGGGTGAGGGATGAAGAACAGCTTCGCACTCTGGGAATTCCTCTTTGTGCTCGCCTTCAGCTCTAATGCCAACGCAATCAAACGCTCAGTCTCCTTTGCACATTCCGCCGCCGACATTTCCTCCCCATTCTCATGCTTCAGCTTCCACGGCTTGTAATGGGTTCCTGCTAGTTCCCCCTTCTTCTTCCCCTCCTTCTTTCCTTCCTCCTTATCGNGGATGATACTCTCGCTGAGGCTCTTCCGGTCTGGTGCCTCCGCTTCCGGGTTGCACTCCAAAAGCACTTGCAAAAATTCCGCCATATCCACCACCCTGAAGGAAATGTTGGCTCGCACAAAGAGTCGGCGGATGGCGGCATTGAGCCGCTTCTGGCTGAAAACCGGCCCTCCGGTGGCCACTGTACGCATCAACGGCCCATGCTCCACCTTTCCCTCAAACAACCCCGGGTGCCCATATGCACCCTCCGGCCACACCTTCCAGAAAATGGCCTTTGCATGCGCCTGATAGAGGTGGCGAGCGCGGTTGGTGGGGCTGCTGTCTGACCCCTGTGCCTTCTCTCCACAACCAATGCATAGGAAGAAGTCCTTCTTCGTAGGGTGAGGGATGAAGAACAGCTTCACACTCTGGGAATTCCTCTTTGTGCTTGCCTTCAGCTCTAATGCCAACGCAATCAAACGCTCAGTCTCCTTTGCACATTCCGCCACCGACATTTCCTCCCCATTCTCATGCTTCAGCTTCCACGGCTTGTAATGGGTTCCTGCTAGTTCCCCCTTCTTCTTCCCCTCCTTCTTTTCTTCCTCCTTATCGCCCTCTTCCTTCTCCGTGCCGCCACCACTCGACCCTGCGTTGCCCTGCCCTAATGCAGCCAAGTCGTTATCTGCTATCTTCCGTGCCTTTGCCACGAAAGGCTCCCGGTCTGTCCACATGCCTCCACCATGTCCAGCTGCAGAGCTCCCACCCCCACGGCCTCCTTGACCACCCCGTCCACGCCTACTCCCCCTGCCGCCCCTCCCCCTCCTCCCACCCCTCCCTCTCTTCCGCCCCCGTCCTCGGCCTGCCAAGGGTGCGTCCTCCTCGTCCTCCTCGTCCTCGTCCTCGTCCTCGTCCTCCTCCTCCTCCTCCTTGGAATCACCCGTATTCGGCCCATCCCCAACATGCCCCTCAGGCTTCTTCCTCTTCTCACCAACCTCCCGCGCCGCCGCCACATCCGCCACACCCTTCTTCACCGGCGCCTTCCATGCTATAATCTCGTCGGTGGCGCGGCTGGTCATCCACGGCCCTGCCAGTATGCCAGCCATCTCCGTGGCACGATCACGTGGGAAGGGAATCTTGCCCCCCATCGCTGTGATGATGTCAGCCCGCACAACCGGGTCATCGCGCAGCAACCTTTTGAACTGGTCGTATTGGAACTGGTCAAACTGGTTGCCCCAGGCCCCCGCATACTCGGCGTTTTGCATTGCTGCATGACAGCGAGCTTGCAAGGCTTTCTGCACCCTATCCGGCATCATGTCCTCCAGGATGAACGGTTGCGTGAGGTGAAGGATCATCGGGTCCGTTTCCCACGGCGGAAGGCCATGGCGCTTCGCCGAGCTCTCGATTGACGAGCGCCGTCCCCCCCCCCCCTCAGCTGCCCCCTTCTCGCGTTCACGGCTTGGTGTCCACTCCACATCCTTATCCTTTTCCCCCTCATGCTCGCTGCCACTGCTGCCACCACGCTCAGCTTCGCACTCGCTGCTGTCCACGTAGACCACCTTCCCTTTTCCCTTCCTCTCACGTTCACTTTTTCGGGAAAATTCATCGTCCGAGTTCTCGTCCTCCTCTTCTCCCACCGCATCAGCTGCAAGGACGTCAAACTGGTTCATACGTTTGCGAAGTTCCTCCCTCACGGTCTTAATGCGCCGTCCGTAAGCCCGGGTGCCAGGGAACTCCCACCCAGGCTCGACTGCAGGCTTGTCGGCAGCCATGGCTGCTCCACCGGCTGCTGCGGCATCTCCACCAGTTGCTGCTGCTGCCGCACCTGCAGCTACAGCCCCTGCACCTGTTGTTGCTGTCCCTGCACCTTCCCCAATCGCTGCAGTGGCTGCCTTGGCAGCGGCCGTAGTGGTGGCTGCCCTCGCCGCCTTCACCACCNGCCGCCTGGACGACGCGATCCACCGACGCTTCAACATCGTCGAAGGAGTGGGACGGGGTGGTGGTGGTGTGGGCGATCACGTCCTCGGGAGTGAGGACGAAGTCGCCACGGTCTTCCACCGTTGGCACAGGCAACGTGGCCGTTGCCCGCAGCAATGCAGCTCCGGCAGCGGCACCTGTCCCCCATGTCTTGCTGGGGCTAGAGCGTGATGCAGTCTCGCTGCTACCCCCGAAGGCAAGGTCTATGTAGTCACTAAGCTTCGGGGTCGTGCGTGGTGGAGACGCCATTGCTGCGGTTACTTTTGAATTTCGGTAGAATTTTGGCTAACTCTGCAAGGTTTCCCTCACAGCTTGGAGACCCGCGCGCCGCCTTCACCACCTGGAGACTTAACTCTGGAACTTAATGTCAAAGTTTGAAGTGATAATGAGGGTCTGGACCTGGTCCAGACCCTCTTTGTGCCTGAAAAACCGAGGCGCCCTCTGAAAGATCGCCTCGGTTTTTTTCAGAAAACCGGAAAACCGGAAAACCGGAAAACCGATTTTAACCGGTTTTCCCCCTCACAAAGGAGGCCGGTTACAGATCCGGGGTTCCGGTTTCCACAGAGGAAACCGGAACCGAACCGAAACCGGGACCCCCGGTTTCGGTTTTCCGGTTTTCCGGTTTTCCGGTTTAAAAAACCGAGAAAACCGAATTTCGGTTTAAATCGACCCCATCCCTAATTGATATCGTTTTGCCAATGTTTTTGATATCGATATTGAAATATCGATATCGATATTGATATCGAACCGATATCGATATCGATATCAATAGTGACCCAATATCTCAGGAAGGTCCCCAATATCGATATCGAAATATATTGGGATTCTTTTTTTTTTTTTGGTATGGGCAAATATCGATATTGATATCGATATCGATCCACATATCGATATTTCGATGTAAATATCGATATTTCGACATCGATATCGATATCGGTATTGACCCTTCAGGGGTCGATATCGATATTGGAAAAAACGATATCGATATCGATATTTTCAATATCGACATCGATATTGATAAAACATCAATATCGTACCAACCTAGTTGCAGGCAATGACAATGCTCAGTAACTCCCAGTTCCCATCGATGTAATGCCGAGTGATCCCCATGTATGGATTGTTCGAGCGGGATGCCCAAAGGTCTGTGGTGTGTAGTTCACGTCGAATGGAGCGGATGCAATGATGGACGCCATTGCAGGCTGCAAGACTTTTGGAGCATTACAGATGTCCGTCAAAATGGTGGTGCGATGCATGTGCATGATTGGACAAACACCGCTCACACTTTCAAGAGATGCAAGGCCGCACACTCTTGTTCTCTGAACAACGACACGTGAAACAATATCCTTACGATAAAATTTTGATAACAATATCGAAATCATTATTGGAAGAAAACAATACCGATATTGTTTTTGTTGTTGGAAACATTTCAATACTATCGTTGTCTAGATAATAATATCTAGATAAACCAACCCTAGCGACAACAGCTGGACTCTTGACCTCTAACAGAAGGTAGAGAGCAACCGGCATAGTTAGAATTTGCTCGTCATTGCAAATCCGTCCAAATATGCTTCGTGGTCAAAGGGTAAGCTGTACAAATGCACGTTCAGTACTCAATTTTCTGATCAAATGCGACTATAAAGATTACTGCGCATGTCGCAGACTGCTTCGGGTGAAGCACTCATCCTGGTAGTGAAAAGGGGCAAGGAGGAAGAAGACGTGTGCCCTACGGCTGTTGGCGATGTAAGGCCCCAAGTACTGCTGGCCAGATGCCGTTCGGCTTCACGGAAGCCGAGCGGGACTTCGAAGAGCTCGCGACCGGGCACCTCTTGCCTATGCTTGCACTGCCGGATCGCTGCTCCACGCCCTTGTGACTGAGTTTTGCCCCTTCCACATTACGAAGAGTTGGACTTCCTCTGTCTCCTTTGGAGGAGGATGGAGGAGGAGCTGCAACTGAGGGTGTTCATACTGCTGCCATCCAGCGTCTTGCCACGTTGCTTTGTAGCAAAGCAACGTGGTGAGAATGCACCAGCACATGAGTGGTGTGGTCCGCGAGCACAAGAAACTGGTGGATCAATGAGGCTATGATGTTGGCATTGCGCCACTGTCTGTGCAGTGGGGAGGCCTCCCGGCTGAGGACGGGGTGTTGCCGCCGAGCACAGAGCAGGTGCTAGGCGACTACAATGAGGGGGAGTTTTTTTGGCTATGGGCCACACCGTCAGGTGAGGAGGACAGGACTTTACTCCTAGCGACAGACCTTCGACTCCATGCCCAGTAATGGCTCGACCTTACTTTGGGGCATGTAGAGCAAGTGGGGGTTGGACGGGCTCGCGCTTGCCGCAGTGACGCGGAAGGAGGATGGGGTTGTTGTGTGGCGTGTCCACTGCGCCATCCATGATGAGCTAGTAGACATCTAGAGGAAGCACCGCCTCTGCCCTAAGGAGGTGCTGCTGCCGTTTGGTGGGGGGGAAGTTCCTGCGCATGGACCTCTCACCGCTGGACCACGAGTTGGGCACTCCTTCGGTGCTGGATGTTGTGACCGTGGACGCTCAGGGGCAGAGGGGCACCGCCTCGGTCCGGTGAAGGTGGCAAAGTTGTCCGTGCTACAAAGAAGGTGAAGGTGGCAAAGTTCGGAGCAGCACCGTGAAGGAGACACTACTTGCGGACGCTTGCATGGGAGACTCTGAGTGGCCCGGGAGACAAGTTCTGGGTCTTCCTTGCCCACTTGGCGAAGACATGCCTTTTGCGTGGCATGCCATGTTTCTGGAAGAGCATAGGAGTCGAAGCATCAGAGTCGGAGTCGATGCATCTACCCTTGATAGTCATCATCACTTTTGCACCAAATCTCCATCTTATCAAGCACATCATTCATCCTTCATTGGACCCATTTGTCTGTAATATCAAATTGCTCAGCAAACGCGTCTCAAATCAGGTTTGTATGTCATTGTTCAAAGAAAAAGAAAGCAATAAGTCAATAGATGAAAGACAGGTTTTCCTCCTCTGAGGAAGTGTAGTCAAGTCTCTAATGCATTGCAAGTCTATCGCCCACGACACGAGGGCATCTTGCCGCCTGTCGCCTTCCTCTTCTTGGGCGCTGCCTTCTTCTTCTCTTCTACGGCAAATCTTGCACGCTGCCCCACTCTCGCCTTCTCCACCATTTCCGCCCTCTCCTTTACTGCGCTTGCCGCCGATTGGGCTGCCGATTCCACTGTCTCAACCTCACTGTGCCGACGTGGACGGTGACCATAAACACGAGACTCCGCAGGAGTCTGGTCCTCCACTTCCAACTCCACCTCCATTTCATCGTCCCCCACACCCTCCTCATCCTCCAAGTCTGCCCGGACGTCAATGTCGTCATCAAACCAGTCCTCATCGTCGTCGTCGTTGTCCACCTCATCCTCATCTCCCTTGTCTCCCTCCTCGTTCCCCTCAACCCCTTCACCCGTGCCTTCACCACGAGCATCACCCTCGCCACCACCCTCACCCACGCCCTCGACACGAGCCTCACCCTCGCCACCACCCTCACCCGCGCCGCCACCGGCGCCCTCCTCCCCCAGTGTTGGCACAAGTGCCAACACCGGGGGAGCCTCATCCTCGCTCTCCACGAAGTCCAGCCCATCCTTCTCCACCTCTCCTCCAAGCACTTCCCCCTTCTCTGAAATCACCTCCTCCCCGTTCTCCTTAACTTGCCCATCCGCCTCACTCTCGGACACCTCCTTCTCCACGGCCGGAGCTAGCTTCCGGGCCATGTTGCGGCCCTTCTTCCCATACATCTTCACAAGGCGGATGTGGCACCGCACAAGAATTTCAAGCGTCTCAACCTTCAGCCAATTGCGACGAGCCGTGTGGATTAGCTCATGCGCGCTAAATGCATGCTCGCACTCGGAGGATGCCGAGGGTTGAGCCAAGATCCTCATGGCCACCTTGCGCAGGTTGGGTAGCCCCAACCCGTACTTGAACCACCAACAGTGGGCGGCTAGCTCACCCCAGGTGACGTGGACCATGGCAGTACGCGCTCTCTTTACAGCATCCTGTGACGCCTTCCCGAACAATGATGGTACAATATCGCCCTTCTCAAACGCCTCAATCTCCTTCTCCACCGCCGGCCACACCGCCTCCGGCACCATCTTCTCAAGCACCACCTCCCAATGCGCCACCGTCTCAAGGTCATCCCCCATGTTCGTGCCAAAATGCATGGGATGAATACGGCGGGCTACCGCATAAAGAGGGCATTCCATCTTCTCATCCCATCGCACCTTGAGCCGCACCCCCACAAATTCCACGCACTCCTTCCGCACGGCTGCCGGCCTCCCTCTCCCACGTGACTCACCCAACTTCTTCACGGCTTCGGTGGCATCGAGGAGAGCCTCGTAGATGTCGCCGGCTGTCCGCCTTCCTCAATGCAACAATGAGGGGAGTGAGCAATGCCTTCATCTCCTTCATTTACCCCCAAAAGCCACGGCTCCTCACATTGCGCCTCACGCCATTTTTCCGCTTGCCATACGCCTTATCCCGCCGCTCTCCCAACATGTCCCATGTCTTGGTCTCAACAATGCGCTCCAATGTTTCGTGTTGCTCAAGCACACGCTCAAGCATGCGATGCACGGATGCAAAGCGGGTGTCGACCGCCGGCAACAACACTTTGCCGCCACTCTCCTTCTTGAACCATGAACGGTTGGTGCCGTTATGACGGAAAAAAACCACAATCTTCTCCGCCCTCCTCACCACCTCACTCCCCCAATCCGATTTGGCCATGTCCTTCATGACGAGGTCAATGGCATGTGCGGCACAACCTTGGAAGAAAATTGTGGGGTACTTATCCATGAGCTTGGTGAACGCCTTCGTGTTCACCGAGGCGTTGTCGCAAATGACCCCCACCACCCTCTCCTCCCCCACTCTTTGATCGCTTGGTTGATGACGGTGGCAGCGTGGTTAGCATCTCGCACGAAGCCGCTTGCATCACGGGAGAAAATGTGCCACACACCCTCCGCGTTGCTCGCCATGGCGTTGTAGATGGGGCGGATTTGCTTATCACTCCACTCGTCGCATCCGATGCTCACCTCTACGGGGTGACCTCTACGGGGTGAACTAGAGGTCCCACCCCGACCTACTCTCCTCTTTCGCCAATGATTTGTCAAGGGCCAGGAGCAACACGTCCAAGACGTGTTCCTTACTCGGGAGCCTAAATGCGGGGTTGGTCTTCCGTGCCACCTCAACGAGCTCGAGGAGCACCTCCTCTTGGCAAAAAGACAAGGCTAGTGGCTTTTTTGCCATGAGCTTGACAGTGACGGTTTGGCACTCCTTGTTGGCTTTCATGTCGGTGTAGTGTTTCATGGACACTTGGTGCGTGCCGGGAGTGCCGGCAGGAGGGAAGGATTTGAGGACTTGTTGAGCAGTGGAGGAGCCGGTACCGGCGGATGGACCGGCAACATCTCCTCCCTCCTCCTCCTCCTCATCGTCCTCGCCCTCTCCCTCCACTTCCACTTACACACCCGTCTCCAACTCCTTCTTGTCAATCTCCGCCCTCATCTTTTTCCACTCCATGCGTCCTGACCACCCTCCCCACGCCTTCCCCTTGCACTAAAAAAGCGTCTTGTCAAACGGAATAAAATCCGCCGGCACCTCAATGACGGGGCACTTAAGGAGGCACCTTGCACTTCATAATGTCGGGAGAGGTGTGGGCAAAGTGTTGCTTAATGCGGTTGCTTCCCCCTCCATAAGCACCCCCGCACGAGCCGCATTGGAAACCGGCCTTGCCCGTTTTCGTCGGATATGGCAAGCAAAATTGCGTAAGTCTCCTCGTCACAGCTTCCACCGTCGTCATGCCCTTCTCCTTACTAAGGAGAAGGGCATGACGGATTCCTTAGGTGCCATTGTCGCCAACCCTAATTTTTCATCACCAACTGCTGCGGATGAAGTTGTTTTTTTTTTCCCAAGAGCCTCTGACCCACACCCTTTTTTTGGGGGTGCTGCCCGTGCGCCTGTCGCTGTCTCTGTCTCCTGTCTGTCTGCATGCGCAGTGCAAAAAAAAAGAGCAAGGCCCTCCAACTGCCACGGCCAGTGCATTTGGCCGCGGCAGTGGGCCGTCACTTGCTTTACTCTTTTCTTTTCCTCTCTGCCGATCGCTTGCCTGTCTCGCCGGCGATCGATCGGCAGGTAGGAAAAAAAAAATCGCATCCTGAGGACCCCAACGGCAGGAGCTGCCTGCCGTCAAGACGCGCGGGCAGCTCCTGCCGTTCGCGTCACTCGTCAGCTGCCTGCAAGAATCGAACGCAAAAAGCCCCCCCCCCCCCCCCCC
>SZWC01010179.1:69139-95205 GCA_023375785.1 Penium margaritaceum
GGGGGGGGGGGGTGGGGGGGTATCTGCATCGGCTCTCAATCTCCTCCCCCCCCCAAAAAAAGGCTCGAGTGTATTGGCACAGTGTAGCCGGTCAGTGTATCAATGTTTGTGCGATAGACAAAAAAGATGTACACTTGTGCATTCGAAGTCTGTGTGTTGTGCAGAAGTTTTTCGACAGCAGTAATCGTCCATCTGCACATCACAACTGTCGACGTTCAACGATCGACGGTTGACAGGCACTGACAAGGTTTCGTTGACGTTCGACAATCAACGATTTTATCAGAATTGACAACTCCGACGACGTTGACTCGGTCGTCGAACGTCGACAGTCGCAATGTGCACATTGGTTCTAACCGTCGCGATTGTCGATGTTCGATGACCGAGTCGACGTCGACCGAGTCGACGTCGTGTATGCTTGTGAATAGTTTGTGCGGGGGGTCCGAGAACACCCCCTACAATACACGGGAGCCTGCTGGGCCCTGCTACCGCGGGGTCCATCTGGAGCCCTGGCAAGAAAACAATAAACCCAAGAACCCCGAAACGTGACTTCGAATGGATTTTGGTTCCATCGTAATCGAAGTAAAGATATAGGCATGTTTATTAATTACACATGTATCACATGTTAGGTTTCTGTACTTAAAAAGGTTTCGTTACGGAAAATGTACATTGAGTTGTGAAAGACTAATCCATGGGTTTCAATTTTTAGAAAACAATTAATTGGTATCCTTCCACGACCTTTCCAATGTTTAAGAGTATAGATACACTCTTATTTGTATGAACAGTCACTGAAAATGCAATTGTGTTGTAACTTCCACAAAGGTTCCATGAAACTTCCAAGTGCATACATGAAACGTATACACTATATGAAGAGTGTATTTTTAAGGGGTGATTTACCATAAATGGGCTGATGGTGCTTATGCGCTACTTGGCTGGCAGCTAGGCCACTCACAATGTCCTGCTGGAACTGATGTGGCAGCTGGTTGCACAGAAGCTGTTGTCGCATTAAGTGAGCTGCTTCCGTCGCCCATACAGCAGCCTCAGTAGCACACAGCAGAATATCAATGCACTCTAAAGCTAACGGTTACTTTGGAGTAGTCCTTGCCATTGTAGCCAACATGCTTGTGGCTCTTGCAAGCTTCTGTCTACATGGTGCCACGTGGTGCACCTGAGCTGCGTTCCAGATTCTTTTTGCTGCTTTGTTTCTCAGACGACCCAACTGTGCTCTGATACCATGCTAAAACTGATCTGGGGCATACAGGCCCATGCTAGGCAGTACACGAGCTTTGGTGGTGGGAAAGAGAATGACAGCGCCAAAAAAGGCCAAGTCTTGTTCATTAATCCATGCATTCCAATGCATGGATTAATGAACAAGGGAGAGAAGTACAATGGTCCCTACTGAGAGCTTATGTACTGGGGGCTTGCGGCTATCCCACAAGGCCCCGTCACCCTCGTCATGCCAAAAGACACAAGCGGGGAATACACACATCACAAAGCATGAAATAATGCAATGGAGGTATCCCGAGGCACCGGAACAAAAAACCGTGTGCCCTGTTCTCGACCGACGAGAAAATATGCAATGTACCCAAAATAAAACCAGACTCTACGGTGATACCCTAGCATCACCGGCTAGCTAAGCTAGGCAAGTTTAGGCCTTCCAAGACGCCGGTACATGTAACAGGGAGTCCCGGTCTCAACCACATGCAATCTAGATATGTTTGACAGAAGGTCAATGATGACTCGACCAATCTGTGCTGGCTCTCCTGAGGTACCAGTACAAACCACCGTGTACCCGGGTCTCGACCACAGGAAGAGTGCACAACCTGTCAGAGAATGTGCGTGTGGCAAATTACCTTGGGGTCTCCCTGAGCACTGGCACAAGCCACCAAGTGTCCGGGTCTTGATCACCGATAAAACTCTACCAAACATGCATGCCTGAACTAGGCTGCTAGGATGCACCATACATGCCACAGAAGTAGTGATGTACCTGCTAGAGAATCATCAGCCTAAACTAGGAGGCTCTTGGTACAAAAGACCGTATGAAAACCAGAAAGCTCCAAGCCCATACACCAACACTCGTACCACACACTTATCCAACTAATAGTTCGTATTCACAAAGAGATCATGTCAAATATCTGTATAAGGGACGCTGCTATAGAATCTTGCAATAGAACCTCCACAAGTAGTGGTTACACAAGGACTAAGGCCTTTTCTGATTCCATGCAAGATTAGGAGAAGAAAATTGTGTCAAACTTTATTCTCCACAAAGCTTGGACGAACAGGGCTTGCCTTGCCTTGAGAAGGTGGAAAGTTGTTGTGAATCTTCCTAACATGCAAGGTAGTTGCAAGAACAAGAAATGCCTAGTTACGAGAAATGAACATAGTCTCAGAAGCTAAAATGTGCAGAGAGAAATAGCAATTGACAAGCACATAGGTCAAGTACTTGTTGTGGGAGCCTGTCAGGCTGCTTGCTGTGGCAAGTCAGTTTGCCCTTAAACCGGACCAAACCACTATTTTGGATGTAGAATCTCATGCCGGACATAACGAATTTATACATGCACTAGTCTGACACCGATTAGAAGACACACAATGCAAAAACATGCGATTCAGGCACGAGGCTAGTCCAGTGAGAAAACCCTAGAGGCTCGAGGAAAATAGCAGAGTGCCCAAGCAAGTCTCTAGCATGCCATGACAATTGTCCTGTAGCTGCAGATGGGTGAATCACCAGTAGATGGCACCCCGAGGCCAGTTGGGTTAGTATCAAGGAACAACACGGGCATGGACTGAGCTGAGTGGTCACAGTCAATTGTATATACGTACAAAAATGACTCACATCACAACACTGCCCTATGAACTGATGGTACGCATGTCCATCCACACACATAACTGACATGAGTGTGCAACGAGATGCTCAATAGTGCATACGTACAGACCTCACTCTCTGCCATCCTCAAGGAAGAGACGAAGACCAACAAACAAATGGCCACGATGAGATTGCCGTGCTCAAGTGCCTTGGCTAGGAAGTTAGCCTGCTGCATGTATGTGCCGACCTAGATGATTGAAAAAATCTGCCGCTCCACCAAGTCACACACAAAATGATGGTGGAGAACAATATGCTTGGTGCTTGCATACAACACATTAGAGTTCTGTGCAATGGAAACAGATCCGCACACCATGGACACTTAGCCTGTTTGACTCTGTCCATCAGGATCCCAAGCCCATTCGCTGTTTGTGTAGCCACGAACCATCACCAAGCACTGTTGACAAATCGAGCGCCTGAGGTATGGTGTGGATACCATGTGCCAGGAATGGTGTCCTGGCATACTCTGATCCACCATAAGTATCCATGGATACTTAGTGCAAAGAAACTTCCAAGAGAGGTGTGTGCTTTGGGTTGCCACAACACCAAGGGAGCAGTTTTCTGGCAGAATGCAGGTTGCAGAAACTGAGAAAGGCTGAGGACCATTAATGGTTAGTGTTTTGGTGAGGTTACATCAGATTCTTATAGCATGTGCTCTGAACTTTCCAACGCATCCAAGAATGTCCAAAACGGAGCAGTAGAGCCCCTGCTACGGCCTTCGAAGTAACCCTTGGTGGAGCCGCCCATTGTGCCTTGCACGCTAGGCAATGGGATGCGCTTCCATGATGACCCGTCAGAGCGCCTTTCCTCGCCCATGAGTCAAGGAGAAGTCAACCCTGGTCAAGGAAGTCCTTATGGTCACTTCATTCATGCCCCTGGTGCATTTGGAGCTCGTTGGAGACGAATTCGGACCACCACAGTGGAATTATCATGTCACCCATGACGGAGACCCAGATTCCACCCGCCGACCACCCAAACTTCGTATGGGACTCCCAAGTGCCGTTCTCAGCAAGAGATGCAAGTTCAGATTTTATTGCTTCGCCCCACTGCTGCCCGTCAGGCCGTGCAAGTGCCTCTTGCACGGTGTTTGGCTCCGTTGCAGCCGTCATCATGCGCCGCGCCATGCCGACTGAGCGGCCCATGCTTACTTCGTACCGCTTTGCCGCATTCCGCTGCCTTCGGACCTTGGTGACGCTGGCTGCTGGCCCTGTTGCTTTCCTGATGCAACGTTGTCCTCGGACGCGGGCTCCCCCGCGTCAGCTGCTGCGTCTTGCGCTCGAGCGGAACCTGCACCTGCTTCTTAGTCCTACTGCACTCCAGCACCACCATTCTCTGAAGACCCGTCATCGACCTCTGCAGCCGCCGGCTCCTCCTCACGCTCAAGCAGTTGGAACCACTCCCTCTGCTTTGGAGAGTGCCCTGCGTCAATGTTGTTGCTGCTGCAATAGCTTTGCTGTCCATCAAACGTGATATCGTGGCTGGTGATGACGTCCTGCGCTTGTGGATCAAGGAGGCGGTACACCTCGAGCGCACTCTCGTACCCAACGAACGTGTATGCCTTTGCACGTGAGTCCAGTTTGGAGTCTTTTCTTTGTGCGGCCTGCACCAACGCGTGCGCCTTGAACCTGAACGCCTTCAGGTGCGCCACGCTTGGCTTGTGTCCATTCCACGCCTCCAGTGACGTCTTCCAGCAGCCTTTCCACTTCAGTACTACCGTTCGGGTGAGGTTGGTGATGTAGCAAGCCATGCTCATGGCCTCAGCCAACAAACTCCGTGGCAGTTTAGCGTCCACGAGCATCGTTCGCGCCATTGTGAGCAGCGTCTGTTTCATACGCTCTGCGACACCATTAGATTGAGGTGTGTACGGAGCGGTCGGTTTCCACTCAATCCCCTGCTCCTTCATCCACCCTCTGTAACCCACGTTCACGCCGCCATTATCACTGCGTAGCGCTCTGACCTTGCGGTCAGTCTGCCTCTCCACCACTGCAATGTACTTCTTTAGCCGGTCCAGCACATTGCTCTTTCGCTTCATGAAGTAGTCGTAGAGTTTTCTACTGTAATCGTCGATGAAGGTGAAGAAGTACCGCGCGCCCCCAATGGATGGTGTCTTGATCGGTCCGCACATATCATTGTGCACGACGCCAAGCAGGTTTTTGGCCCGTCGTTGTCCTTCTTTGAACGAATTGCACTTTGCCTTGCCCACGATGCAAGGTTTGCACTTGTGCTTTGCCGAATCTGTTACTACGTCTGCTACACCGATGATGATGTTGAGGCCGAAAACCATGTTTTGCTTCACCATCTCCCGGACGTCTGCAGGCGACGAGTGCCCCAGCCGCTAGTGCCACAACTTCAGGTCTGCTCCCCTACCTTTTGTGAGGTTGATGACACGTGCTGGCGGGCCTGCTGCATCTGTTGTTTAGGGGATGAATTTTGTCTCAACAATGTAGAGGCCTTCCTCGTGCTTTGCCTTGAGCACGACCTCGTCGCCGCCGTCCATCCGCACAACTGCACCTGAGCACTTCATACCCCTTGTCTGTCAAGTACTCACCCTCAAAATTTCAGCCAAGCCGTGGACATGTTGCACGTTTTGAATAACACACTGCACCCTCTTACCACCAACCACCACCTCCACGTCTACATCACATTGGCCGGCCGCAGGTTCGACCTTGTTATTGGCGACCGCCATGGACTTCGCAGACTTGGTGTAGTTGATGAACCCCACGTTCCGCACCTGAGTCAAGGCACCGCCGGTTGGCACCCTTCAGGTCGTGGTTCTTCCTGCCATTGAGGAACTCCTTCTTGCCTTTGGCAACCTTGCCGCCAGCCTGTGCCTCCTCTAGACACTCCTTGGCCCAATGGCCCTCTTTTCCACAGTTATGGAACGCACCCCTCTAGGTGCCCTTCTTGCCGCCGCCCTTACCGCCACCTCGCTTGGTGCTAGTATTGCCACCCTGTGTTTTGGTGACCAGGGCAGTTGAGGATGACGAGGTCTTGCCACCGCTGCGACGGTGCACCTCGTTGTGGATGTACTCGGCGACTGTGTCGTAGGTGAGTTTATCCTTCTCCCAACCTTCCAATATGGTGATGAGAGGGCTCCAACTGTCGGATAGAGCCATGAGGAGCGCCACCGCCTGCATCTTCATGTCAATTTTCCACCTCACATCATTGCAGTGCAAGGCAAGAGACTCGATCTGCTGCATGGCGGAAATGACGTTCCCACCCTCCTCAATTCTCACCATCAAGAGTCGCTTCATTGCGAAGATCTTGTTTTTTAGGGATGTTGATTGGTGGATGGAGCAGCATTTCTTCCATGCGTCTGCCGCCAAAGCGTAGCCATGGATATAGCCCCATTGAGATTCATGTAGCGGCGACAGTAGGAGCATCAACACCTCCATGTTCTTCTTCGCAAAGGCCGTCTTCTCCTCGTCCATAGCGCTCGAACCTTGAACCTCCGTGCCCTTCATAAGCTCCAGCAGTCCCTTGTGCGCGAGGTGGATTTCAAAATGCCACCGCCACAGCCCAAATCTAGGACCGCCCATGTACTTTTGGATGGGCGAGGAATCCGACTTCTGTGCCATGGTGAACTTCTGCGATGGACAGTCTCAAAGTGCGAAGGCAACGTCGTCCGGAGCGACACTCCCGTGCGTTGCGGAAGCCTTGAACGTCTTGGTAGGCAGGTCAGGGCTTTGGGCCCATACTCCTTTGTCAGGAATGGTGTCATGGCGTGCTCTGATCCACCACAAGTATTCACGACTACTTAGTGCAAATAGACTTCCAAGGGAGGTGTATGCTTTGGATTGCCGCAACACCAAGGGAGCAGAAATCTGGCAGAATGCAGGCAGAATGCAGGTTGCAAAAACTGAGAAAGGCTGAGGACCATTAATGGTTAGTTGTTTTTGTGATATGAACGATTCTTATAGCCTGTGGTCTGAGCATTCCAACGCATCTAGGCACGCCCAAAACGGAGTAACAGAGCCCTTGCTACGGCCATCGAAGTAACCCTTGGTGGAACTGTCCATCATTCCTCATACGCTAGGCAACTGGAGGCGCTTTGACGATGACCCGTCGGACCTCCTTTCATCGTCCATGAATCAAGGAGAAGGCAACCCTGGTCAAGGAAGTCCTTATGGTCACTTCATTCATGCCCCTGGTACATTTGGAGCTCGTTGGCGACGAACTCGGACCACCACGGTGGAGTTAGCCTGTCACCCATGACGGAGACCCAGATCCACCCGTCGACCACCCAAACTTCAGATGGGGCTAACTCTCTGAATTCTTATCCAAATCGAGCAACTGAAAGCTCAAAACCGTATGGTGAAATCCAAGGTGTCCAAAGCTGCAATAAAATCAGACATCCAGCTACTCTCTAGTGGTAAAACCAGGAAAACGGCAAACGGCATTGATGGCAGGGGCACTTTTTGACACCACGTACTGCACCACTTGCACAACTGCCCTGCCAACCAAGGGCTACAATGCCCTTGGTTTTTCCTGTCAGGAGATATGGATAGGAGGAGCAAGGGAGAGAGGCAAATATATAGGAGGGTGTTGACATCGTGATTTAAATGAGCAGGCTCGATTGGCGTGCTTGGGCTGCCTCCTTGGTCGCTGTCTTTTAAGGCAGAAGCGTTGGGCCCAAGGAAGAAGCTGGAGATGCTCAGACCGGTCTGCAAGGGCGATGTGGTCGAAGCCCAAGAACATGTGGAAGTCATCAAAGTGAGACCCCAGCATGATGGAGTTGAGGGCCTAGAGCTACGAGCTGCCACCGGTCTCTAGGCGTGTGTAGACATGCATGCCACGCCGCAAGTAGTCAGCTGCAGGCTTAGAAACTCGCTTTCAGAGAGTATTGAACTTGGAAAGCTGACACGTCCCTGTTGCATGCGTCTTTGAAGGGAAAAAAATTCAATGCTAGCTCCCATCCATGGCGAGGGTCCGAACTGGTCCCAGGCTGTGTCCTGCTAAGGAAGGGCCAGAAGTCAAAACCATCACCTGATGGACAACCTAGAGTAGGCCTCGTATTCTCTTGCTGCTTCTTGGACCTTACTTAGCTCAGACATCCAATGTTTATTCTGGTAATAAGGCTAGACTTCCTTGTATCAGTCCATACCTGAAACAACACCCCCAAAGAATCAGAGCCTGCTTCACTCACGTGGAGAGCAGAGGGTTTCTCATTTTTTTTTTGTCCCCGTTACATTGGGAGGGCAAACTCAGGCTCTAGGGCAGGTGGGTGTAGTGAGGGAAAGTTGCTGCTGAGAAGAACGCTTCTGAACGAGAAGCAGGTCATCCACCTGGAGGAGTAGTGGACCCTGGGGTTATGGACGGTGAGCCTACCCGCAGCTGGCTAAGATGCTCCTTGAAGACACACACCTCCTCTATTCATGGATGTGTAGGTGTATCATCCGCCTCCTTGATTGGATCTCCAAAGGGATGTCACTCTTGGTCGAGGAACCGCTCTATTGCGGTTGAGACACGCGAGATGGACCACTGATCTGCTCTTGGTGTGACTACACCGGCTGCTTACATTTACAGCTATTTTTGTTTTGACATGCTCAAGCACGCCAACAGTAGCTTGGAGATCTCCTCAGGAGCATTGTTTTATCGCTGTTACTTTTGCCATATCTCCTTCTTCCACCATTGCAGGTTGGCGATTGCCAATAAGCATGGACCTGTCATCCCAAATGATGAAGAACTGCCTGGGCCAGCCGGCCCCTTCCCCTTGTTCGGGTCGGGTGCCATGTGGGCCGCTCAGTATGAGCGGACTGGCAAGAATCGTTGAAATGCCAATTTGTTTATGTTTTCCACGGATTTGAAACATAGGGAGAAATTGATGTCTCGGCCGAAAGTTTTTTCCGAAGGCACCAATGTCATGAGTAATGACGTTGCTGATGTCTGCAAGGGGGTGCTAACATCAGCAGACCGGATGCTGATGTGAGCAAGGTGAGGGAACCTGAGGGTGGCCTCCAATACTACCCTTTGGCTCCTCCCTCCTCCCTTTCTTTTCTCACCTTTCGTGCATTTTCCCCAAAGTGCAAGTGAGAAGGGGAAGGCGGGACCTCGTCAACCCCTTGAAGTAGCTACAACAACAGCTGTAGCTGCTACTATTGAACCAGTCGCATCAATTGCAGCTGTTGTGCAGCTGGCACAATACTACACAATTATGCAGCTGTTGTGGCAGTAGCAGCTGTCACCGTTGCTGTTATGCTACACTACATCGCTCTTTCACTATTGCACTAGTATTGTTGTACAGTTGTTGTACTACTATTACTACGCTACTGCATTGCTCTTGTGTTGCTTCTTGTTGAATGGTATGCACCTTGTCCACTGGCTAGCTGGCTGGTTGCACGGAAAGACAAGGCATGCACTGCTCTATGGAGTACATCCCCTTGGTCTATTCTAAGATAGGCCAGGAATGCACTGCCCATAATGGGTATGTCCTCAGGATATCGTCATAGGAAACACAACATTGTGGCCTAGTTGGGACAGGCGCCAGAGCTCATGGGTCGCGCGCTCAAATCCCGCGACGGCCGCATTTTCTTTGTGGCCCAAAATGGGACAGGAAGCTTCTAGGAAGCTTACTAGAGCCTGGCTTGAGGATGACACTTGGCGGTCTTAGGACGTGCCAAGTAGGAACGTAGGCTGAGGTTGGTTCCTGTGGAGCCACTATGAGCAGAAGCATTAGCAATGCTCTGCAAGTATAAAAGTCTGTGCTCTACATACATTCATTTATAGTTCTTGCCCTTGAGACTCCTCACAGAGTGTCCAACCAAAGGTAGACACTAAAGACCAACATGCGGAATTTGTGAGGTTGCAAACCAAACGAACCTAAGGTGTGGATCCCTTGTTCGAGGATGATATGTTATCTTGGTTGCAATACCAAGAGCGGTTGGACGCCTCCCATGTCGGGACCCATTTTCTAGACCGTTGCTATCCGGCGCATTGACAAAGGCTTATGGGCCCACACTTCTGGTTCTAAGGCACACTTCCAAGACCGAATAGCGCATGGTCTTGCAAGACGCACAGGTACAATAGGGACACGAACATCGGATGGCTCCATTTGCTCAACCGGCTCCATCGTCTTCTTCAAGTGGGATGTGCGCACGTGGTGGACTAGGGGACAAGGAACAGCTATGTCCATGTCGGACAAGACCCTCGAGCCCCAACAGGATTAAGCTCTATCCCTGTTTTTAGAAGGTGGTACGACCCTGAGTCTGTTCTCTCATGACAGCACCATCTCCTTAGGCGATCATCGGCGGGAGGGGTATGCAATGGAACCAACTGCACCTATGACAACGGTCGCAGTCAGTAGCCTCATCAGCCTCATCGGCCTCCATGAAGCAAAGTAGCAGTGAAGCAGAGAAGACGAGCAACCGTAGGAAATGGCGGATCCGACTCAAGTCCACCTTGAGGTGGGTATGTCCAAATTCACGGGGAAAGGTTTTCCCTTGTGGAAATGGCAGTTTGAGATTGTCATGAATGTACGTGGCTACCTTGACATCCTAAAAAGGACCGAGACAGCAACCGCCGATGCGACAGTGACCACGCATGCGGCTGACCTTGTAGCATGGATGATGAAGAACAACGTGGCTCTCACCATTCTTGTGACTTCCATCAGGATGCACGTTGGCTGCCGAGGCCTATACAAAACTCTCATACGTGCATCAATTGAATTCCCTAGCAAACCGACTCTTCCTCTTTTAAAGTTTGATGTCGATGAGAGTGAGCGAAGGAGAATTGATAGCCGCATTTTTGCAATCGTTTGACAACGTGCTGCAAGAGGTCCAGCAAATAGAATGGAATCTTGACTCCAACATGCATGCCATGATCCTTTTGACGGCGCTGCCAGAAAGCTGGGGGTCCTTGATCACCGTATTTGGCGGTTGGAAGGAGGCAGATCTGACGTATGAGGCTGTCGCCAAACTCGTCCGCAACGAGTCCATGAAACGCACTGGCAGTGAGGCAAACATCTCAGCCTATGCCTCTTGTTTCGGTGGACAAGGTGCAAGCTCTCGCTCTAGTCAAGGCAACAGCCAAAGCGGTGGCGGTGGAGGGAAAGGCAATGGTTGCGAGAAGAGTTCCAAGAAGCCCGGCAAGGCTGGGCACCGGGTTTGGGACTTTCGTAGTCCCAAGAAAGAAGGCGGGAACAAAGGTGGGAAGGAGAATAAGGAGCTCACCAACATGATGGCTTGAGGGTTGCCCATGAAGGGGGTAGCGATCCTTAGGCTCGGGGCATTCATCCTTGACTCGGGCACCAACAACAACTCATCAAAAGAGAAGGGTGGATTTGTCTCCATGGCGGAATGTGTCATGCGCATCAACTGTGCAAACGATGGCGTTGTCCAAGCAGTGGGCGAAGGGGACAAGGTGATCGCATTCAACATGAATGGTGCAGAGGAGGTAGTCAACCTTCAGAAGGTGGTGTACATGTCCTCCTTTGCAGCCAACTTGCTGTCAGTCTCAGAAATCACCGACAACAACATGACAGTGGTGTTCACCAACAAGGAAGCTATGGCCCTCAAAAACGAGGGCATCCAGATTTTGTACACCAATGACGACCTCACGCTTCAAGTTCCAAGAGTTGACGGCCTCTATGTGCTTCAAACGAAAGTCACCAAGGCGTCGGATCAGGGACCTGCATGTGCCACCAAGACAGTGGCACCGGAGCCAAAGGATGCACCGCCGACCACCATTGCGGCCGCCACATCAACCAAGGACACTGACACTGAGCTGTGTCACCGGCGATTTGGCCTCGTGGCCAACAGCACACTACACAACATGCAGGAGCAAGAGGTAGTCTGCGGAATGGAAGGGTGCACCATGAAGCATGGTGAAGGGTGTACATTGTGTGAACCATGCCTCCAAGCGAAGGCAAAGAAGAAGCCGTTTGGGAGAGGAGGTCAACAAGCACAGCATGTCTTGGAACTGATACACACTGACGTGTGTGGAATCTTCTGCATAACATCTAACAAAGGAAACAAGTACTTCCTGACCCTTATTAACAACCACAGCCGCAAGTTGTGGATGTACTTCTTCAAAACAAAGGGAGAGGTCAAGGAGAAGCTCCTCGAGTTTGTTGCCATGGTAGAGCGGCAAACATCCAAGAAAGTGAAGACACTCCAAAGTGACAGCGGGGGTGAGTATGAGACATGCAAGCCTGGGCTCAAGCATCATGGCATCCGCCACGAGCAAACCACCCCTTATAACCCCCAAAGCAATGGCGTGGCCGAGAGGATGAACCAGACCCTACTCGGCATGGTGTGAAGTATGCTCTTCAACGCCACGCTCCCACCTCGCTTTTGGGCTATAGTTGCAACAACAGCGTGCTACCTCTTGAACCTGACACCAACAACCGCCTTGCGGAAGCGTGGAAAGGAGAAGGACAAGCAGCTGAAGATCCCAAAAGAAGCATGGTCGGGAAAGAAACCCAACGCCTCTCATCTTAAGGTGTCCGGGTCAACTGCATAGGTGAAGATCCAGTCCACAGAAGATGGAGGAAAGCTGGAAGCACGTTCCAAAAAGTGCGACATGGTTGGGTACGACACGTCACACAAAGCCTATCGCCTTTGGGACCAGGCAGCAAGCAAGCTCATGAGGAGCCGCGACGTTGTGTTTGACGAACGCACCCTTGCAAAGGGAAAGTTGCTGGATCCGATCCTCTATCCCAAGGCGGGAGAGTGGATAGTGTTACTTGATTCCGGAGACCAAGCACACAACAACTGGCTTGCTTTACCAGCAGGTGGTGGGAATGGGAGAGTAGCTACAGAGGATGATGGAGCATCTGGCATGGACGCGGATACTGAGGCATCCAGGGCTTCCGAGTCTAACTTGGAGTCTGATGACTCTTCTGACGACGACGACAACGACGACGACGACAACACACCACCATCTGTAGAAGCACCAGCACCAAAGCAAGAAGCTGCACCAGCACCTCGGCAAAGTTTGCGACCAAAGAAAGTACCTTTACACTATGAGGACAATTGGACTGGCCTTTGTTGGTCGTGCATGACTCAGGGAGAGCCATCCACAGTGGCGGAGGCAATTAATGGCCTGGATGCGGCCAAGTAGAAGGAGGCAGTGGACAGCGAGCTCGCATTCATTGCCGAGAATAGCACATGGGTGCTAGTGGATAGACCCGACAAGGCCCACGTGGTGGGATCCAAGTGGGTCCTCCGAGTGAAGAAGAAGCATGATGGTAAAATCGAAAAGTTTAAGGCGAGGGTAGTGGCAAAGGGATTCTCTCAAGGTCCGGGCTCTGAGTACGACGAGACGTTTGCGCCTGTCATGACCTTTGCCTACATCTGCTCTCTCCTTGCCATTGCAGCCGCAAAGAACCTGGAGATACACCAGATGGACGTCACCACAGCTTTCCTCTATGGGAAGCTCGATAAGGAAGTGCTGATGGAGGTGCGCGAAGGAGTCAAAGCTCCCGAGGGCAAGGTGTGCAAGTTGATGAAAGCGCTCTACGGGCTGAAACAGGTCCCAAGGATATGGTACAAAGAGATGGAAGGTTTCATGACCAGTCTCTCCTTTGCGCATTGCCAAAATGATCCGAGCATGTACGTAGACGATGATGGGAGTGGGCTGATGCTCGTTGCACTGTATGTAGATGATCTGATCATCTGCTCTTCTTCCATCGAGCTGCTGGATGAGCTGAAGTCTGACCTCAGAAAAAGGTTCAAAATGAAGGACATGGCTCCTCTGGAGTACTACCTGGGGATCGCCATCCACCGCAGCCGATCAGCAAGCACTATCAAACTCAACCAAACCAAATACATCGATGAGGTAGTAAAGCGCTATCACATGGAAGAATGCAAACCTTTCAGCACCCCAATGACGACCGATGAAAAACCAAAGTTCTCAATGTTGCCAAGCAATGAAGCAAAACAAAGGGAGATGCAAGATATCCCCTACAAGTCCGCCGTGGGTAGCATCATGTACGCCATGGTAGGTACTCGTCCGGATATCTGCTATGCTGTGGGACAAGTGAGCAGGTTCGTGGCCAACCCAGAGTACGTTGCTCTTTCTGATTTGTGCAAGGAGACTCAGTGGTTGCACAGTGTGATTGGAGAAATGAAAATTCCTCAGAAGGATGCCATGGTTGTACACGTGGACAACATGAGCGCCATCTTGATGGCTGAAGATGAGATCATCTCCCGGAGAACGAAGCACATCGACATACGTTACCACTACTCACGTGACCTGGTCATGAAGAACGTGGTGGACTTGCAGCACTACGGTACCAAGAGCATGCTTGCTGACTAAATGACCAAGCCGTTGGAGAGCGACTTGTACTATGAGGGCATTCGTGGATTTGGCATGAGGAGTGCGGCAGAGGAAGGGTGAGCCCCAAGGCATCAATGGAGCTTAGTGAGCGTCAGATGGACAAAGGTGCAAGGGAGAGATTTGTTGAATGGTATGCACCTTGTCCACTGGCTAGCTGGCTGGTTGCACGGAACAACAAGGCATGCACTGCTCTATGGAGTACATCCCCTTGGTCTGTTCTGAGATAGGCCAGGAATGCACAGCCCATAATGGGTATGTCCCCTGGAGATCATCATAGGAAACACAACATTGTGGCCTAGTTGGGACAGGCGCCGAAGCTCATGGGTCGCGGGCTCAAATCCCACAGCGGCCTCATTTTTCTGTGGGCCAAAATGGGACAGGAAGCTTCTAGGAAGCTTACTAGAGCCTGGCTTGAGGATGACACTAGGCGGTCTTAGGACGCGCCAAGTAGGACCGTAGGCTGAGGTTGGTTCCTGTGGAGCCACTATGAGCACTAGCAATGCTCTGCAAGTACAAAATCCTGTGTCCTGCATGCATCCATTTACAGTTCTTGCCTTTGAGACTCCTTACAGAGTGTCCAACCAAAGGTAGACACTAAAGACCAACATGAGGACTTTGTGAGGTTGCAAACCAAACGAACCTAAAGTGTGGATCCCTCGTTCGAGGGTGATATGCTATCTTGGTTGCAATACCAAGAGCGGTTGGCGGCCTTCCATGTTGGGACCCATTTTCTAGACCGTTGTTATCCGGCGCATTGATACTCCTGCCATGCTGTTGCTTCTGCTATGCTGCTACCATAGTGCTCCCGTTATGCTTCTACTCTTGCTTCTTTTCCGTTGCTAAGCTTCCACTGCTGCATTGCTACTACCAAACTGTTGGTAGTGCGCTGCTGGTGTAACACAAATGTGCTATTATGTAAGTGCTACCGTGTTGCACGACTACGTTGTTGTTGTTGCGCTACTGCATGGTGGAGATGACATCATCTCCCTCCTCAATTCTCACCATGAGGAGTCACTTCATCGTGAAGATTTTTTTCGCCAGAGATTTGGATTGATGGATGACGTAGAGCTTTTGCCAAGACTCGGTTGCTGACATGCAGCCCTAGAAGTAGCCGCATTACGACTCAGCTGTCACAGAAACTAGCATCATGAGCACCTCCGTGTTCTTCTTTACGAAGGCCTCCATCTGCACTTTTATTGCTATTGCTTTGTTGAGGACTTCTGTTCCCTTTATGACCTATAACAGTCATGGAGCTTATGCGCGAGGTGGAGCTCGAAGTGCCACCTCCAAGATGACCTCATTGGATGTAGATTTGGGAACAACTAGGCTGCAACTATGATGAAAGACCCAAGCGATGTTCAAAGTAGAGGATAACTATGGTGCAAATAAGGCATGACTAATACAAAGCTATGTTGTAACTAGGGGAAACCTAGGGTGCAAAAAATACACCAACAAACCCAAGCTGGGGTGCAACTATTCTGCAACCAGCACACGAGAAGGATGCAAATTGGGTATAGTGAATCTGGCATGGTACTAGTAAAAACCTCAGGCATAACAAGGTTGTAACAATTGTGCAACTAGGTGCAACTAGGAAATGGGGTCGAACTTGGTGCAACTTGGGTACAACTAGGATACAGCCGTGGTACAACTAGGAAATAGTTGCGGCAAAATAGGGCACAACTAGGCTACAAGTAGGTCACAACTAGGATACAACTAGGGTAAAAGTGTAGCCTAATGAGGGTGCAAAGAGAGTGCACGTAGGGTTTATCTTGGCCACAAGGACACAAGTAGGGTGTGACTAGGACACAACCATGCCACAACCAAAGATAGTCAAGGGTACAACTTGGTAGAAACAGTGGTGCGAAAGCACCAAGACCAAGATTCAATTTCAGTAGGGAAAAACTTGGCAACACTAGAGAAGAACAATGGTGTAAGTAGGGTACAATAACGGCAAAATCAGTGTTTAACTAGGGCATAGATAGGAAACACCTCAGGCAGAACAAGGGCACAATTGGGGTACAACTATGGCATAAATAGAGCACAACGGAGAAACTAGGGCAGAAGTAGGGTACAACGAGGGCTCAACTATAATGCAACTAAGGTGAAACAAGGTTGCAAATAATTCCCAACTATTCCTCAACTAAGATGCGACAAGGGCATAATAAAGGCAGAACTAGGCTGGAATAGCGGAGCAACTATGGCTGCACTAGGGATAAGCTTGGTCCCATGTTGGGTGCGACAAGTATGCATCTAAAGCACAACAAGGGCTCAACTAGGGTATAAGTAGGATGTATTCAAGGTTCAAAAGGGGAAAAAATAGGGTACAAATAGGGTGCATGTAGTGCCGAAATGAGGGGCCCAATTAAGGTGAAACCAGGAAACATCTAGGGTGCAACTAAGGCATAACCAGGGTGCAACGAGGGAATGAATAGACCTTGATAAAAATGCAATTGCGGAAAAAGTAGTCTGCAGCTAGGGTGCACTAAGGACTGAACATGGGCACAACTAGGGCTCACAAATAGGTTGTAACTATGAGGGTGTGACTGGGTTACAGTTGATGTGAAACAAGGGCACAACTAGGAAACAACTAGGACACATGTAAGTTGGCTGCAAATGTTTTCCAAATGCTGTACAACAAGGTTTAAATAGGGTAGAACTAGGCGCAAGTAGGGTGAAACTAGGACACATTTAGAGACGACCTCGGCCCAACTTGAGTGCAACTAGGGAGGAAGAAGAGTGCAACTAGGGCCTTGTTGGATTCCAGCTCAGGTACATCTAGTGCGGAATCAGGGTGCAAAAGGGATGCAACTAGGATGGAAGTATGGTAAAACTGGGTAGACACTAGGACATAGGTAGGATACAACCGGGGTTCAACTAGGTTGCAAGTAGGGCACAACCTAGTTGAACCCTAGCTGTCCTGATTGTATCCTTTTTGTACCCAAGTTATGATTTCACGAGGCCATGAATTGGGTGCAACCAGGATGCAAACAGGTCAGATAATACTGCAAAAAGGGTGCGACTAGGATGCAACTAGTGCGCAACTAGCATGCAGCTGGGGTGTGCATACACCAAAAGAAGTGCTGGGGCATAACCAAGGAAAAACTAGTGCAGACCTAGGGCACACCATGAAACTAGGGCAAAACCAACGATATTGAAGGACAGAATGAGGGTATAACTAGGTTACAACTACAGTGCATCTAGGGTGCAAACATGGCTCAACTAGTGAAAACCAAGGGTGTAACTAGGGCACAAATAGGATGTAACTAAGAAAGAAACTGAGCACAGGTCAAGTGCAAGTAGGATGGAAGTAGCAGCAGAATACCGATAGCGAGGAGCGACCAGAAGGGTGCGACAAGGGTACAATAGCAGTGCAAGTAGGGCATGCTAAGGGATTATCTAGGCTAGTAGGGTGTTGGTAGTGCACAAACATAGCCTAACTAGGGTAAAACTAGGGCACAACTAGGAGAAAAATAGTGAAGAATTGGGACACAAATAGGAAGGAACAGCCCAACTATGATGCAACTATGGCAAAACCATCCTACTCCACTTGACATTCAAAGGATTGAACTACACATGATGAACTCAATAGAGAGATATTCCTAAGAATTTTCATGCTATGTCCTTGATTTTTTCCCGTTCATGTACTATTCATTTCCTTTAATGAGAGCACTATATCCTTAGTTTTGTTTCTTGGATGCTTTGTGAAGAAGAGTAGAGAATGCAAGATGTTGGATCTGGAGGAGAGAGGTAGTCTTGAAGCAACGAGTATGTGGGACTGAAAGGGCATCAGTTGTGCTAAAGAATGGGTATTGTATCACTCAAAATCATGGATTACATGTAGAGCTAGAGCTTGGACAAGTTGGCCCTCTCGTAAGTCACACCACTTAGCCATGGAGGCTTAGGCTCACACACTAGACTGCACAATTCAACACAAGAGAGGCAATCAGCGTAGCAATCAGGCTGACCAATCACACACGGCCTACAGAGCTAGAAAATGTTTTCATGGTACAATCCTAGTGGTAACATTCCCCACAGTCTCATGGAGAGTCGACATATGTCCATGGCTAGCACACAAGGATCTCACCTCACCTAAAAAGTAAGTAAAGCTACCTTTTTCCTAGTCAGTGCACTCTCACAAGACAATCCTAGAATCAAGGACCGTTTGGAATATCTATTCCATCAGGTCTTGGCCCTGGACTTCTTACCGTTTTCTTTTCTCAGGCTAAGGCATGGAGCCGTCACCCATGGTCACATAGACATCGGCGGTCGATGACCCTGAAAACTTTGAAAATTCATGTATCTCAATCCAACCACTCGATTAGCCTGAAACTTGGACCGTATACATTTTCCCACCGGATCTTTATATGGTAAATTCCGATTGACAATCCGAGCAGGCTTCTGGTATTTTCGTGAACTTGCTCTTATGGACCTGAAACTGAGCTAGATGGCCCCTTTTCCAACAATCTCCCACTTTGCCACAGTCGGAGTGGGCTGAGTCCACATGACTTCATGCAAAACAACTGCTTCTCACGGGTCACTGGCTTGGTTCAGAAATCAGTAACCTACTTTCTAGTTGGAGTGAGCTCCAGCTTAATAGCACCCTCCTGCACCATGTGCCTGATGAAGTGATAGGAGATGTCAATGTGCTTTGTGCGAGCATGGTGCTCTGGATCCTTGGCGAGTGCGATCGTGCTCTAGTTGTCGATGCACACAAGAACAGAAACTACTGCACTCCCACTCATCCTTAACATAAGACGTTGCAGCCAAACCGCTTCCTTTGATCCAAAGCTGAGAGACACGTACTGAGCTTCCGTGCTTGAGGTGGCCACAACCACCTGCCATTTGCTGCACCAGCTTATGGCACCTCCATTCATGAAAAAGACATGTCCAAAGATGGACTTGCGGTCCTCAGGATTTGAAGTCCAATCTGCGTCTGTATAGCCAATGATAATGTGTTGGTGCCATTGTAGGTGATGCTGCTGTTGATGGTTCCAGCAAGGTAGCGGAAGATCCGCTACACTGCCTTCTGGTGCTCAGGTCTCGGGTTCGTCAAGTGCAGGTACACAGTGCTCACAGCCTATGCGAGGTCCAGCCTGGTTGCCACCATCAGGTACATGAGACTGCCGATGGCGCTCTGGTAATTCTGCCGCTCAGCTACATCTGCTTCTCTAGTGAAGCTCACGAGGTACTGCCATGTCTCAAGCGGCGTGCCGATGGGCATTATCTCTACCATGTCGAACCGCTGCAGGAAATCATTAATGTAATGGCTCTGCCGTAGTGAGAACGTACATGATTTGCGGTCATGCATGATCTAGATGCCAAGGAAGTATGATGCCTCTTCCAGATCCGACATCTAGAAGCGCCCCTGTATTGTCTCCTTGAACTTCTACACTACATACATACATATTTTTGGAAAGGAGGAGCATGTCATCCACATGGATAATGATTATGAGGACCTCGTGCTCATGCTGCCAACAATAGACACCGTAGTCACCCTCGCTACGCTCAAATTCCAAGTTATTGGAGTGTAGTATCCAACTTCTGGTTCCAAGCACGCAAAGCTTGTTTGAGGCTATACAGCAACTTTTGCAGCTTACTAACTGGGTGTTCCTTGCCATCCATGACAAATTCCTCCGGCTGCTCCATGTAGATCTCCTTCTCTAAGTCACCGTTCAAGAATGCCGTCTTGATATCCATGTGGTGGATCTTGAAATCCTCAACTGTTGTATAAGAGAGAAGAGTGCGCACAGAGGCAAGCTTTGCAACGGGGGCAATGGTTTCAGTGTAGTGGATGCCCTCTTGCTGTGAATATCCCTTGGAAACCAGCCTTGCCTTATACTTTTCAAGGTTACCATCTGCTCCCTGCTTCTTCTTGAACACCCACTTGCATTTGATCACCTTGCGCCTAGGTGGACGCTCAGTCGGTTCCCATATGCTGTTATTGAGCTCTGACTGTATCTCTTGCTGTATGACTTGCGTTCAATCTGCTGCATCACGTGTAGCCATGGCCTCCTTGTAGGAAGTGGGCTCATCTGAATCTGCTACAACTACAGCATTCATCTGCTCTTGCTTCTCTAGCATCCAGAAATGGCCGCGTTCACCACGCTTGTAGCACACCCCGAGAGGGTACCTGCGATCTGGTGCAGAAGCATTAGTGGGCAGCTGGCGCACTGCTACTGGCACAAACGTTGCTGCTGGTGGTGTTGGATCTCCTTCCTCTGCTTCTACCAATGAGGCTACTGTATCTACTGCATCCAACATGGAAGAGTAGACCGATTCTCCCACTGTCACAGTACAGGAAGGATCAGGAGAAACTAGGGTACGAGGGATTTTTGCTCCCACTATTTTGTTAGGTGTTGGCTCTGCTGCATCTGCTGGCTCTTCACAAACAATTTTGGTAATGATGATGTTGCTCTCATTAAGGACGGCGTCCTTGGAGGTGATGATGTGGCCAATCTCCCTCTCATGATGAAGATACGCTTTGCTTTCCACGTCATAGCAGATGTTCAGCATCTTCGAGCTCTTCATGTCCCACTTCTGTCACTTCTCCTTTGGCACGTACATGTGCACCAAGCTGCCAAACGCACGGAGGTGATCCACGCTTGGCTTCTTGCCAAACCACGCCTTGTACGGCGTCATCTACTCCAATGCCTTGGTTGGACTGCGGTTCTTAATGTACACCGCAGCGCTCCATGCTTAGGCCCAGAAATCGTAGGTGAGCCAATCCACGTGTAGCATGGAGCGCGCCAACTCAGCAATGGTGCGGTTGGTGTGTTTTGCTACACAGTTATGCTGTTGCGAGTATGGCACAGTACGCTGCGCCTTGATGCCAGCTGCTACGAGGTTGTCTTGAAACTCTTTGCTCAGGTACTCTACACCGTGGTTGCTACGCAACCACAGTGATTTTCTTGCCAGCCTAGTTTTCCACCATTGCCTTGAACTCCTTGAACCTGTCAAAACACTGGTCCTTGGAAGTAAGGAAATACACAGTAGTGTAACGGCTGAAATCATCAACAAAGGTCAGGAAATACCTAGAGCCTCCAAAGCTTTGGTTCTGCATCTGGCCACACAAGTCTGTGTGGACCAGCTCTAGCACCTCCTCTGCACTCTCCCCTGCTCCACAGATTGCCTCGCGATACTGCTTCCCCTCCAAACAGCAAATATACAACTGCTGCTCAAATTTGGAGATGGTCGGCAAGTTGCATATCTGCTTCGCTTGAAGCTGCTACAAGTTGCGCATGCCGATATGGCAGTAGCGCACATGCCAGATCTCACCATCTGTTGCATGCACCAATGCTACAAGACTGTGCTCATGCAAGATCTTGGTCGTCCCCGACAAGTGATACATGTCGCCCTCCTTTACTGACCTAGCCAACTCCTCTCTTGTTTCCTCGTCAAGGAATAGTCATAGTCATCATCAAAGACGACGCGCAATCCTGTGTTGGTGAGAGAGGAGACTGAGCGGAGGTTGAATGCAGCATCAGGTACGTACACTTCAATACCATGTGGGGTCTCCAACCAAATCTCCACAATCTCAGTCCCCTGAGCATACATCACCCACTCATCACCCAAAGCAGTATATCGGGGAGGAATGGAGAATAGTTGTGCAAACCATTCCTAGAGATGTGTCAGGCTCTTGGTGCATCTTGAGTCCTTGTACCATGCCAGATTCACCTTTTCCACCTGCAACATGCTAGACTTTTTCCATGAAGAGGCGGTCGCACACCTCCTTGGCCACATTCATTTTGCCAAAATGACGCACACTAGTCTAGTTTTGGTTCTGCTGACGTTGCTATGACTACTACTGCTATTGTTGTGGAGACTATTTCTTTTGTTGCTGCTGTGATGACTGCTACTCCTTCTAGTCTCTCTTGAGCTTGAAACATTACTTCTTGTAGTGTCCCTCTTTCTCGCAACAGTGGCACTTGCCTTTCTTCTTGCCTCTCGGGTGCCCAGACTATTTCTGCTGGTGCTTGCGTGAGCCCATGGCCACAAAAGTTGCTTCACTCCTGCTAACGTCATTTTGCTTTGCTGGCATTGCAATGGAATTTGACCTGTACCAAGTGTATGTTAATGAAGTCAAGGTCAAGAGTTCGCTGGTACTCCAACGTCTCTTGCACTGTGTCACAGCTCATTGGGAGTCCCCCTAGCAAGAAGAGGATGAAGCGCGTCTCTTCCACAGGATTCCCGACTGCTTTTAGCTACTTCACGAGATCCTTTGCCCTGTTCAAGTATGCCTCCACCCTGCATTTTCAATGCCATGATCTTCTCCTCCAAAACCATGAGGAATGCAGGATCCTTGCTTTCATACTTCTTGCACAACGCGTCCCACCCCTCCTTTGCAGTAGCCTTGTCACGTACTTACTAGAGATGCGGGTTGGAGATAGTGTTGACAAGCAGCCTATACACCTGCCTGTCCTTGTTCTTCCACTCCTCATACACCCCTGCTGTAGTTGTTGATGAACTAGCATCCGCTGCACCTTTCTGTGGCATCTTTTCCACCACCACCTGCTCTGTGGTGATGCCTCTTACTTGTGGAACCGGAGCTGGCTCGTCGCCGCTCACCACCTCCCACAAGCCCCTCACCTAAAAAAGGAGACACGTACGGATCTTCCAAGACGTAAATTTTGCACATCCCTCCAGCCTCTCCAAAGGCTGGACTACTGTCATGATACCTGCTGGTACCATTTTGAGCCTTGGTGATGCTCAACGCTGCCCTTGACTGGTGGCGCTACCCCTACTTCTGCTGCTGCTTCTACTAGAAATCTGTCTGGAAGAAAATCGACTGTAGAGGCCAGTAGACTGGGAATTTAGAAAAACCGAGTCCACCGCTGAAAAATTCAGCTCAAAACATTTTAGGTAGATCCATAAAATAGGATCATTAATAGGGTTTTTTTAGAGATATGCCCATTTGAAGACAGGGTGTGCTATTGTTCCTACTCCAGCTCGCACCAGCCAACATGTGAACGGTGTTTCTCCCAAACGTACCAATGGAATGCAAATGTTTTTGCACGAACGGAAATTTTAGGAAACATAGTTAATTCAAATGTACTACTTTTTCATATTTGAGTGAGAAAAGACGAAGTTATGGTCATTACAAGGCAACAGTCTTACTCAGAGAGAAGAGAGTAGGCCTGGCTGACCTCGTTTTGAGCATAACTCTGCATCCGACAGTTGGATCTTTGCGATCTTGGGCTCTTTAGAAAGCTTGTCTTGCAAAATTGAAAATCTTTTAGTTGGTATTCAAATGTGGTCAATGGTAAAACTTAATCCATCATCCTCAATGTCACGGTCTACATTGGTAGAAACTGACAGATTTTGGCTCTGATACCAAGTGTTGGATCTGGAGGAGAGAGGTAGCCATGGAGCAACGAGCATGTGGGACTGAAAGCGCATCAGTTGTACTGAAGAATGGTTGTTGAATTACTCAAAATGATGGAGTACATATAGAGCTAGAGCTTGGGCAAGTCAGCCCTCTCACAAGTCATACCACTTAGCCATGGAGGCTAAGGCTCACACACTAGACTCCACAATTTAACACGAGAGATGAAATCAGCCAAGAAATGAGGCTGACCAATCGCACACGACCTAGAGAGATGGAAGATACTCTCATGCAACACTCCTAATGGTCACATAACCCACAGTCCCATGGAGAATCACCATGTGTCTATGACTATCACACAAGGATCTCACCTCACCTAAAAAGTAAAGAAAGGTACCGTTTTCCTAATCAGCACATTCTGACAAGGTAATCCTACAATCAAGAACCTTTTGGGATATTTTTCCCATCAGATTTTGACCCTCCACCTATTTTCTTTTTCTTTTCTCAGGCTAAGGTATGGAGCCATCAACCATTGTCACCCAGACACTGGCGGTCGATGACCCCAGAAATCTTGAAAACTCATAGCTCCCAATCCGACCGTTGGATCCGCATGAAACCTCATACATTTACATTTCCCCACTGGATCTTTATGACAGTGAAGTTGGATTGACAATCGGAGCAGGCATTGGGTAGTTTCTTGGAACGTTCTCCTATGGACCTGAAATTGAGCCAGATGGCCCTGTTCCCAACACAAGAAGCAAAAACCAAGCAAAAGAATTTTGTCCCGATTGGACATTTTGACTGGCCATACGCACGTTCAAATGGTCACATGTGTGATCGTTGTATTTGGCCAGCCAATGGCAGGCCAATCACTGCTTTTGCACAAGCCACCATTTGCAGGTTGTTCCAATGGTTGACCAGTTGGACCTAAAGCTTGTTGCTGACACTTTCAGTCACACAAGCACCCCAGAGAAGGGAAAAAAAAACAGGACCATTTGTAAAAGAACAAAAGAAAATAGGCGGAAGTTCTCAACGGTAATGTTTTAAATCAACATTCTGGATGTCTGAATCAATTGCATGTTGTCTTAAATTTGACTTGAAATTCAGTTTACAATAACTTCATGAGTTTTTAAAACATGTTGCTTAATAAAGAGCAGTAGCAAAGACACAACTAGGGCGTAGCTAGGGAGTAATTGGGGAACAAGAATGGAGATATTGTAGTGTTACATGGTCACAACCTGGTCGCAACAAAGGCCTAAGTAGGCCGGTATGTGGTAAGAGACAGGATACAAGGAGAGTGTAAGTATATTAAACTAGAGTGCAGCAAGGGCGCAAATAGTACAAAAGTAGGATGTAATTCGGGCAAAGATTAAGATGGCCGCATGGATAATACGGAGAGAAATTAGAGCATAACTAGGGTGCAGGTTAGGCAAGTAGGACACAAGTGGCGCTCAACTAGGGCTCAATCAGGAGTCAAGAAGTTTTCACCTTGTCTACAACTAGAGTGTAGTGAGGAAGTAACTAAGCCCACAATCATGGCCCAAGAAGGGTGCACCTAGGAAACAACTGGGGTGTTAGTGGGATACAACTAGGGAAACTATGGTGTAAAAAGGGTGTAATAAGGGAACAAATAGGGAACAACTAGGGCATACCTAGGTTGTAGCTATGGTTAAGTAATTGAGAAAGCTGGGTAAAAGAAGGGTGATAAAAGGAAACAAATCGGGCACAATCAAGGTGCACAAATCTGATGCAACTACGGCACAATTGGAGAACATTTAGGACACAACTTGGGCAAAATTAGGGAATACCTAGTACGTAACAAAAGCAAACTTAGGTCCATCCAGGGCACAAAGAGGGCACACTCAGAATGCAACAAGGTTGTAAGTGTACCATAATCAGGATTCGATAAGATCACAAGTAGAGCAAAACGAGGTAGATTTCATTGAAGGACTTGGTTAGGAGGAGAATGATGGGGTGTAAATTGTATGTTGAGAGTGTAAGTGATTGTGTATGTCTGGATGTTTGGGTTCTATGTAGATATGTGAACTTGTGTATGTTGGTTTGAGTAATGTGTTTGAAGTTGGTTGGTAGACGTTGGGTGGGGGAGGGGGGGGTGTGGGGGTAGAAAGTGTATGTGGAGATTGTAAATCGAGGTGTATGTGGAGTTTTGAAACTATTTTGTGGTGACTGGGTGAGGGAGGGAGGAAGGGGGCATGGGGGTGGAAAGTGCATGGGGGGAGTGTAAGTGGAGGGCTGTTGTTGGATTTGTGGTTGTGTGTAAAGATATACACTTGCATATGACGGTTTTGAGTGATATGGTGAGTGTTTGTTGGAAGTGTTTGTAGGGATTGCATGTGGAGTTGTCTAGCTGGATAGGTGGGTTATGTGTAGAAACATACACTTTTGTGTATTCCTTTGAGTTTTTTGGTAAGTCGTGGTTGGGAGGAGGGTGTTTGGGCTGGAAAGTGTATGTGGGAAGTGTAGGTGAATGTGTATGGCGGGGTATGTGGGTTGTGAGTAGAAATTTGTACTCTTTTGTGTTGGTTTGAGTACTGTGTTTGTGGTTGGTTGGTGGCCATTGGGGTGGGGGGGGGGGGGGGGGGGGGGGGG
>SZWC01010180.1:31915-43312 GCA_023375785.1 Penium margaritaceum
CCTCTCTCTCTCTCTCTCTCTCTCTCTCTCTCTACTGGCTCCCTTTTGCAAAGGCTCGCATGCGCTCTAGATGAAATCCACAACCAGCATATGTGCAGATCGGTGCCTTCAGACATTCAATTGGAATGATTGTAACCTTTGTTTTTATCAAGTTTTTCATCCTGTGATCATCACTCATAAATCACAAACTAATGGTTTGCATGATAACCTATCCAAAACTTGTGCCCACACACTGAGTGCATGATAGGTGCAGATTTCCACTCATTTTGAGTGCACTTGCCACATGCACTATGCCCATGAGGGGTCTCCCAATACCGCCATGCTAGGACAAGAGCGATGAATCATGCTCGCTGTCATAGGCTACAAAAAAATCATTGCACATTTTTTAAGACGACAGTCGTCGTTGGTGAAAAGACGACTGTCATGGTTAAAAAAAGTGCAAACATGGCCACGGAAAGATGCTCGACCTAATCATCCAATGGTGAGGCAAGCGTACATGGTACCACCGGCTGAATCACAGAGCAAAAGAAAGAAAGACAGTTTGTAACCTAAATCATATGTTTAATACAAAAAAACTCCAATGGATCAATAAACACATCATTACATCCTATGCGTAATTGTGGCTGGTAGAAACTCGAAACACCATAGAAATAAAGTAGAAAAAAATCCAAGAAGTTTCAAATATATGTTGAAAACTCATCATTAGGTTTTCAACGGAAAAACATATCCAATGTATCATTAGTGGCCTCAACTACCACTACCCCCCAAATAAGAAAAGAACACTCGGAGTTTAGTGTGTTGTTGTAGTGCGGATACACAATAGTCAAAGAGACAAAGAGCGCAATGAGTGTTCTCTTAGTGTAATTTAATATGGTAATTGAGTGAACTTGCCACATACACTAGCCCCACACACTGAGGTCCTTCCTAAGAAGATAACTGCTTAGCCATGTTAGACAAAGAGCAAGATATTCTGAGACACATGAGACAAATTATTATGGTGAATAAGTGCATTTGTCACATACACTAGCCTCACGCACTGGCGATCTTAGAAAAAAATACTGTTCTGCCAGTTACGACAGAAAAAGATGTTCCAAGACATGAGACAAAATAGCACACTGAGTGCATTCTTAGTGTAATTTTATGTGGTGACTGATCGCACTTGCCACATACACTAGCCCCACGCACTGAGGTCCTTTTTAAGAAGATAATTTCTGGGCCATAAGGATTAGCAAAAAAGTACACTCTTTTCATACGTGATGGAAGGAGTGTATGGATGGGTGCAAAGAACTCTCTCTGAAGAGAAAACACTCAAATCACACACTGAAAAACCACTGCATGAAATGAAATTGATTCACCATGCCTCGTTTGTGTATGCCACGCATGATTGCCGCTGGCACCACCACCAACTGGGGTCACGGCCGCTTGAAGCACCTGTGCCTCTAGCCACCATCCCAAAGCACCCATGGCCTCCAATGAACCTTGCATTATTGGCTCAATGTTCATCAAGGGGTGCTTTGGCTTAATTGGGTGCGAAAGGCACTCCACTGTATTGGAGATTGAACCGGGATGTCTCCTGTTTCATGCAGGTACGTCTACCACCTTTTCACGGATGTCTCTTTCTCCTCCCTGTACCAAATGAACAACGTGGTCAAATTCATGATAGTTACATAAATCACAATAAACATGTCGCATCCCTATCACAGGAAGACCTGACCATTTCACTGATGATATTGAAACATACGATACAGACACAGCTTGTTGCACGTCGGCGCCTATGCACTCGTCAAGTGCGGCAAAACTGTAACTGGTCACGTGGCCCAACGTTTCCTCACTGTCCAGTTCAACCAGCTTGCTGCGTGTGCTGATGAAACTGCCAATTCCTACTAGGCACGCGGTCTCAAATCCTGCGTGACCTCAGTCTTGCAGTGTCTGGCCAGCTTTGTACTATTCTTTCCATTGTCAACTTCCTCATCCCCGAGCACTCTGCGAGCTCAAGGCGTTGGAGCTTAAGAACCTTGCAGCTGAGCCCGTTCTCAACAGATATCCACCAAGAATTGGTTCTCTTTGGGATTTCACTGCATAGCGCCTCACCAGCTGGTGGATTGTGCTACAGAATTTATGCATTCATTGTGCCGCTATTGCGACAGCCACCAAGGCTGCCCCCTCTTCCTCTACTTCCACCTTTTCCACTCCCTTTTTCTCCTCATTCTGTCCCTCCAACTTCTGCCTCTTCCTTATAAGCCTAGTGGGTGCAAAGGAGGGACCAAGGGCAAGGCCGGATTGGGGTCGTTGCACGGGGGGTGGTGGGGGGCAAGGTGGACGTGGAAAGGGCAAAGGCGCATCTTCTTGAGAGTTTCATTGTGCATCCAAGGAAACAAACGTCTCGTCAATCCATGGATTCTAGTGCATGCAAGGTCAAATACAGTCCACGCAGGTCATGGATTCTTGCTACAAGTCTCCGCGTAACAAGGTACACCCTTGTTACAGGGTGAGACTCACTAATCAAGTCTCACCCGTCGGTCGGTGAGCGAGGCTCGTTGGCGCACGACAGGATGCAAGGGAAATTTTTTCCGAAGTCTGCAAAACATTGCGGAGGTCCTGGGTTCGGCAGAAACAGGCCACAAGTAAGGAAACCTAATTATGTCCTACGAAACAGATGAAGGACGGACTAATCTAGGCCTTCTACCACATCAAGCAAAATATGTTGCAAAGGTATGAAGGAGACATGTAGGTTTTCCAACGGGGGCAGGCAAGAGTTGACGGCCGGCAACGTGTGTAAGACAGAGGGGTGGCGCCGCCATGCAAAGAGCTTGGGGAGCACGTGTCTTTGTGAACAACGTAGATCACCGCCGACCGCTGGATCCGCATGCACTGGACACCCGAGGATATGAATGGAAAAATACATACACAGAATTATCACGCCCCCTTGGCCGAGGGTGTCGCATGCATGCAACCGAGTAGATTGAGTTGAGAGAGGGATTTTGTGAGGAAGTCTGCAAGCTGCTCATTCACAGGCACCTGGCACACTTGCACCACACCTGCTTCCACTGCCTCACGGACGAAGTGATGCTCACCTCGTATGTGCTTGGTGCGTGGGTGCAAGACACCATCATTTGCCATGATGCAACGCATAGCAGAGCTGTCGCTGTACAGTGGCACAGCCCCCACAATCATTTCCAATTCTCCCAACAACCTGGCGGTTGTGGGGGCTGTGCCCCCACAATAAAAATCACAATTGCAGCCAGGTTGCTTCACAAGTAGCTTCTCCCAATGCCATGTATTCTGCTTCAGCCACACTAAGTGCCATGCATGACGGTTTTGCACTGCGACATGAGACAGTGGTACCCCAAAGCCGAAGGACATATCCTCCCCAACTGCGTGCATTTCCGTCCCGTGCGTAATCACTGTCACAACATCCACTGAGCAAGGGACCAGTGCCAGGAGAGAAGAAGAGGCCCATCGATGCAGTGTCAAGTACATCATGTAGCATTTAAGCAAGGCCTTGTGTTGTGCACTGCGGGGATGCTGACTGAATTGGGCCAGGGTGTTCACTGCACAGGAAATGTCTGGTCAGTTGGTAGAAGAGAGGTAGGTGATACTGCCTCTGATCTGTCTATACAGTGTGGGATCTTGTGTCAAGTCCATAGTCAGTGGTGTTGGTTCCAAGGAGGTGTCAGTACACGTCTGGACTCATTGGTGAGTACTGTATGGGGAGATATTGCACAAGATGAGAGAATAGTTCTGTCAACTGTGCTATGAACCGACCTTGGTGCAGATTTAGAGTGTGTGCAGCTCTGTTGCTAGTGATGTTCATGCCTTGAGGATTGTGTGCCTCTCCTAGGTCGGTCACGTGGTAGCGTGCAGTGAGTAGTTTGTGGATTAGAGGAAGAGAGGGTGAAAGGATCAATAGATCATCAACGTACACAAGAAGGACAACTAGAACACCGCTCGTCCAGCAGAGGAAGAAGGAGCGGTCAGAAAGACTCTGCAAAAATGCTCCGAGTTCCAGTGTTTGACTAATCTCCTTGTTCCAACAACGTGGAGCTTGTTTCAGTCCATACAGCACCTTCACGAGGAGCCACATTCTGACTGTGCCATCTGTGAATCTTGGTGGCTGTTCCTCCTAGATCTCCTCTTCTAGCGGACCATTCAAGAAAGGGTTATTTATGTCCATTTGATGTATTTCCCAGTCACTGTCTGCTGCGAATCCAATCAGCAGTTGACCAGACGTGTACTTTCTCACTGGGGCGTAAGTGAACGTTACTTGCTCGAAGTCAATGTGCCCCCTTCCCCCCCCTCCAAACACCTTGAGTGTAATGGGGGTGTGTATCGGGGAGTGTATCATAAGTAAGCTCAAAATCGTATACAAGTGCATTTGCACACTTGTGTAATAATGCACACTCCTCCAGATACACTTCCCAACACACCCTCCCAATACACTTCAACTTCGGGGGGGGGGGGGGGGGGGGGGGGGGGGAGGGAGGACGACCAGTCCCCCCCACCCCCCCTCAAAAGTGAAAAGTGTACCTGGTGAGTGCATCAGTGAGTGTAACGGATAGACAACCAAAAAACTGCTCATATATTATTTCTTCAAGAGAAGAAAGTAGATCCAGAGCATTGATTGTGGTATCTCAACTGTTGTCGGAAAAGCAAAAAAGAAAGAACCTGCTTATAAATCTCCATGGGTGCATTGTGAGCTAAGAAACAGCACCCCAACTGGAGTTCCACCCCCCCCCCCTCCCAATACTCAGCTAGTGTATGGAAGGATTGTATTGGGGGGTGTGTCTTGTATACGCTAAAATACGTGAACATGTGTATTTGTACACGTGCACTAATTCGACCCCCTCCAGATACACTTCCAAATACACCCCTCAAATCCTCCAATACACTTCGAATTTGGGACCAAGAGGGGGAGGGGATGACGACCTGCCCCCCTCCCCTCCTCCCCAAAGTGAGAAGTGTATCTGATGTGAGTATCGATATGTGTGTTAGGTAGACAAAAATATGAATAATTTTTTTTTGTTCTTTCTAAAAAAATGCAGAAGTTGATCTCAATCTTCGATTGTGTGCATCCGACTTGCTACCATGCATAATGCACTATGGGCACGTTTATGACAAAGAAACTGCACCCCGACTAGAAGTCCATCCTCCCTCAAAATACAGCTAGTGTATTGGGGAGTGTTTTGGGATGTGTATCATGCATATGCTAAAAAACGTACACAGGTTTGTTTGTTCACTTGTGCACTAATTCGTCCTCCTCCCCCCTCCAATACACCACCCAATACACCCCTCCAATACACTTTGACATCGGAAAGGGGGGGGGGGGGGGGAGGGGGTGACGATGACCCCCCCTCCTCCTCAAAAGTGAAAATTTTATCAGGCAAGTATTTTGATAAGCGTTGAGATACACATGTGTATTTCTTTCCAGCGGAGGCAAACGCCAACAATGATCTTCAATTGTGATGATCCAACGGTTCTCGCTAGAGTAGAAAATTTAAAACTTGCTTGGACGCATAATGAATTATGGACGAAAGACACCATACCAATTGGAAGTCCATCCCAGCCCTCCCCCCTCCCTTGCCCCCCGACATGGGCTAGTGTGTTGGAAGAGTGTATTGGAGGGTCTATTACACATTGGCTGGAAACTGTGCACAAGTGTATTTATATATTTGTGTACTAATCTGGCCACCCCGCCATATGTATTACCCAATACACCCTCCACAATACACTCCAACTTGGAGGGGTTGGGAGGTGGGGACGTCCCGCTTGACCATGTTACGCTCGAGCGTCGGGCCACCCATTTCGATGCATAACATCCATGATACGTGTTGAAAGAATGAAGAACACGTATGCTTCCAGTCATGTATTACAGACATAACACAATCATTTAGAAAGTAGAAAGGTGGGTACAAATTTAGATGAACATATGTTGAAGTAATCTGAAACAGACATCCTTGATTTTGCATCTCAGAACCTTTTTCAGGTTACCCAGTTTTCAAGAAAGTTCAGTGAAATTCTTGTAGTCATGTACAAAGAAGTTCTTGTGTACGTGATTGTAGTAAGCGGTTTCTAGGAAACATTGTCAGTTTTCCAGGTTTTTCCTTAGAAGGATCCTCACCATATGCTTCAGTATTGTGCACTCATCATCAAATGTGTGGATTTCGGGTGATTGGGAATAAATATTATCGTTATGTTTGATAATCAGGACATGGATTTCTCCTCTAATCACTGCATTTATTGTGTGTTGCATCACACAAATGGCTATATTCTGCTCCGTAACACACACTGTGATCTCTTGTTTCATGTGGCCTCTGTTCCTGCACCTGCCTCCATCGCTCTCGTACACATTGCTTGTTTTCTCCTGCCCGATCACTCTCAGCTTATACATCGTTGCCTCTGCCACATTCACACGATTACAATTGATCACCTGCTTTGCACTCGGGTTGTGCATGGTCTTGATATTTACACCTTTCATGCCCCCTGCACTACCTTGACCGCGCTCACGGAAAAACATACCACTTTTTTTTCTCTACATCTGACTCTCGCACCTCCCATCACTCATGGATCCCTTAGTCCATGCCGTCTTGGGTGGTTTTGGTCTGTATTTCCTCTGCCTCAACGATGACTATTTTGCATGCGTTGGGTCTTTGCCCATCGTCACAAGAGCAATATGTGCTTGGTTCTTGAGTCCTGGATCCCACAGGCTGACCTTGCCTGTGGTCACTGTCTCGGCACCTTTCGCTCGAACGTTGGTGGGGATTTCATGGGAGCGACCACACGTTCTCTCTCCTCCCACTTTGTGTGTCTGGAGCCTCTGCTCCCTGCACATCCCAACAGAATGGTGTGTCTGAGCACTTCAACCGCACACTGGATGGCAGTGTCTGCACTCTGCTCTCTGCATCTGACCTGCCTCCTCTCTTCTCATGTGATGCAATATCCTACATGACGTGGGTTCGGAACCGTATCTCTCACGGTCCCCCCCCCCCCCCCCCCCCCCCCCCCCCCCATGTCACCCCTTTTGAGCATTAGTTTGGGCGACGGGCAGATTGGCATCTTGAGTGTGTCTGTTGCTATGTTGTTGCGGTCTGGCTTTCTGAGGATCCGATGGATGGCAAGCTCTCTTCCCGTGCTCATCTGTGCACCTTTCTTGGAGCCTCTGCTATGTCAAGAGAAAGGCGCTTGTGGATGCCAACCACACTCATGTCATTCAATCACATGATTCTGTGTTCTTTGCAGATGTGTTATTGTGTGATTTTTTTCACGACGCTCCATGGAAGAACTTGTGCAAGCATATCAGTAGTGTGAAGAAAACACAAGAGAGATAGCATGCACCCACAAACACTTGAGGTCAATTTTGTTCAATTTGCTTTAAATTGTGCAGGTGTTGGATGTGTTGTGTGTGTGAGGCCCGTTGCTGATCCTTTGGGACCACGCACCAGGGTTGTTCCGGTGTGTGAGAAAATTGCCACCTGCTTGCTGCCGGTGTGGCTGGTTTGATTCATGGATGGCGGCCAGACCACATCCAAGCCACTCACTTGGGTGGTCCAGTCGACCTGCACTATCCACCACTCTCGCTCATTAGTCTCGTTACTCTCCCTCATGTTTCTTCTCAGAATTTATGCTAATCTCGTTGCCAATCAAATCTATGGAATGTGCTCCCTCACGCTGATTGTTGGTCACATGTCACTTCACACGCTTCTAGGGTTGCACAGTTCTACTACTTACACCAGGTCAGAGACATGATTGTGGATATCTGAAGATAGCTTTCTCTGAGGGTTGATGAGCCAGGAGGGGAGTTGAAGCTGCCGGACAAGAAGGGCGGGCTCAGGCTGGGTCTGGCTGTGAGACCTGGAGCTTGGAAATATTTGGGTGTTGGATGCCACAAACGTGAATTCTCAGGGCTGTCTGGCAACAGGGCCGGTTCGAGCAGCGGTGCGGGCAGAGGAGGGGAAGGTGAGGAAGTATTGACCAGTGTTGGCAGTCAGTCCTGGACGTATTTTGAGACCCCTTGTGTGGGAGACCATGGGAGGGTTTGGGCAGTATTGTTGGGCCTTCGTGCAGCAGTTGGCAATCATGTCTCTGGCCCGGAGATGTTATTGCTTTAGTGGCATGAAGAGTGATGTTTGGGAGCACAGGGCTGTTGCTGCCCTGGCTTAGCGTGTTTCTGTTGCTAGAATCCATGCTCAGTGTGTCTCTCTGCGTGCATTTGCGATTGCACATGGCTTGTAAGACGCAGTATGGCTGGCTGATGAGATGAGGCTGACTGTGCCTCCATGGAGGCATGTGCCCTTTGGTCTCTCTGATCTTACTACATTGCATGTGAGAATGAGGTGGCTTAAACTTTCTAGTTTTTTGTCCCACTATACTGGGCCAGCATGGAGGCTGCTTCAGTATAACCTAAGACATGTCTCCAGAAAGAACACACCATTAAGGTTGTAGTCGAAGCAATACAGGTCTCCTCAAGGACCAAAAATGTCTGTGCGTGCCTGGGTCTGAACTTCTTGTTTTGTATGTCTGTGTCCACGGCTTACGGCAACCCCTCTACTCATGTCCATACACGTGCAGATACCTGACGCAGGCGTGGCTATTGAGCTGCTGGTGGCAACGCTGCAGGTGGAGATGCAATGACAACCCAGTGACGTGCTCAGCTACCCTACTCAAGCCTGGGGTCACCTCAGCAGCTGCTGTGATTTACGTGTCACCTGCCCGTGTCCTTTCAAGGCATTGGTTGCCTCACTAGTAGCTGCTATATCTTTCTTTGTGAACATGTTTCTACATGTTTGACCTGCAGATTGATGTGGAGCTAGTACATTGTGTAGCGGCTGCTTGGGACTTGCACTTCTACATCTACATCAGACGGCACCTTGTTCTGACCAGTGTGCACAGAACTACAGCTGAAAATGTGATGTTTGGGTTGTTCGAGGGCAAAGTGACCTGCTACGGTGTGTCACCCGCTTGGAACCCGCAGCCTCTTTCTCTGCAAAAGCTTCTCTGAGACTATGCGCGTCTCTCCTAACCTGATCCTTGCTGTTCGCGTGTTTGTCTTCCATCACACTGTGACTGCCAACTTGGACGGTGTTGCCAGGTCAGCAAAAGCAACGCTAAGAAGCTTCTTGAAAATTTCACGTGGTATCAGAGTAGTGAGGCAGCCCTTGGTGAACTGTGCAACAGAGACACAGAAGCAATAGCAGCAGTCGATGACAACTGCAGCCGTGATCATAGGAGGACCCACCACGCGACCCGATGAGAGGCAGCTGCAGCACCCGCATAGCAAAGGTGTGACGCAGCAGCGGGACGCAGTCGCCCACTACTCACAACAGCAACTGTGAAGGCAACGATTGCGGCACAGAGCAGTGCAGTAGGAGAGCACCAGCAGCAGTAGTGAGAAGCGATAGCAGCAGTGAGTGGCCGCAGCTGTAGGAGCAATGGGCAGCAGAAGCAGCAACCGAAACAGCCGCAGGAAGCAGAAGTAACAGTCATAGCAGCTGCGGATAGCAGCAGTGGCAGCCACAGCAGCAGGATTGGCAGTTGCAGCTGCTGTGGGAGGCTACAGCAGTAACAGATGCAACAGCCGCAAGCAACAGTAACAGCAGACACAGCAGCTATGGGTGGCAGCAACAGTAGCAGCAGTTGCAACAGGCAGAAGAAGTGTAGAAGAAGCGCAGCAGGAGCAGTCGCAGGGGCTAGGAGCAGGAGCTGTGTAGCTACAGCGCCCGCAGTAGCAGAAGTGGCCGCATCAGGTGACGCAGACATGAAGCTAGCTACAACCAAGAATGCAGCTGCAGCAACAGCAACAGCATCAGCTGCTACTGCAGCTTCCGCAGGGGTCGTGCCCATCAGCAACGACCCTGCCATGATGCACATTGAGGAAGGTGCGGGGAAATTGCATGCAGCTTCTTAGAGAAACGAAAAGCAAAAGGAATCGCAGAGAAAGTTTGAGAAGCAAGGGGAGAGGGGGGGGGGGAGCACTGAGGGTGCCCAAGGATCCCAAACCAGGATTTCCATTACTGCTGATGTCAGCACATTGTCTCCGTTTGCTCAGGACGACCCTTTTAAGCATAGACATCAACTCTTGTTGTACTCTCTTCCTGGCAATAAAAATGTTAGCCAGCCAAGGTCTGTGAGGTTTGTGTCTCTAGTACTGTGATCCCCTCTAAGAACGGACACCAATGTGTCAATAAGCCGTGGCCTAATCAGAACATCACAATTCATGCCCTCTATTTCAAAACCAGAAAACCAATGTGCAAAGTGACTCCATTCGGTAGTTGCCGAACCTTACCGTGGAGGACCAGATGGTCTATGTGGCCCTGCACAGTTCATGTACGGCCCTCGCAAGAGCCACATAGGCACTCTGACAGTGCTCGAGGTCGCGTGTGAGGGATCGAACAGTTTTCTTGAGTTGTGTGTTTCGGTCTTGAAGCTGATTCACCTGCAACAGGAGAGGGGTGGATAGACCAGATGTGCGTTCATCAGCGAATATAACAGATGTGCGTTCATCAGCGAATAGACCAGATGTGCGTTCATCAGCAAATAGACCAGATATGTGTTCATCAGCGAATAGACCAGATGTGCGTTCATCAGCGAGTAGACCAGGTGTGCGTTCATCAACAAACAGAAGAGCTGCGATGTTCTAACGTTACTATGGGTGCAAGATGGCATGCATCACTTTTGTTAAGGCAGGTCGATTTGCACAGGTGCTTTTGTGTCAGCCACGTGTGGTGTGAAATGAACTTGGCACGCAACGTTCTTATGCCTCAGGTAAAGAGACGCTGGCATTTGTGCATGAAGCAAGAATCTTCCGTCCTCCCTTGCCTTTCTCTTTTTCTGCATCCACCCTCTCTTCGTCCATCCCCCTCTCCTTCCCTCCTTCCCTCCCTCCCTCCCTCCCTCCCTCCCTCCCCCACATTCTCCAGTTTCTTGGAAGGATTCTCAGCCCATCTCCTTTATTCCCTACAGATTCTTCCCTCCTCCTAACTACATTTGCCTCACTTACTTCTGCCACCTGCTCGCCTCCTAACTGGCACAACCCTGACCAGCAGATATTTCTCTCCACGCCTCTTGCCCCCTCCTATCCATGCCCCCTACACCCATCTTGCACAATGTCCCACGAGCAACAAGAGGGGACAAAAGGCAGCCCTCTGTTCCCTAATTTTGTTTTCTCACCTGCGCCGTCAGGCTTGCGACAGTTCTTGTTTCCTATCTGTCACCGATGCCAGCCGCCCGGTCACCAGCAGCAGCACCACCAGAAGCACTGGATGCACCATCATGCACGTGATGTGCTGTATGTGCCGCCATGCAGTCGGTGGCCTTGCGCAATCTGGAAGCGAAAGTTCCCAGTAGGAAGCAGCGAGGGAGGAGGAGGAGGAGGAGGAGGAGGAGGAGGAGGAGGAGGAGGGG
>SZWC01010180.1:43455-57413 GCA_023375785.1 Penium margaritaceum
AGGAGGAGGAGGAGGAGGAGGAGGAGGATGAGGAGGAGAGGATTGGATGAGTCTGTGAAACAGCATACAGAGATGAGGTTTAACCCATGAGTGCTGCAGACAAAAGAATCAGCTTGCTGCAGTTTATTTGGCACAGGAACAGCTCAAAGGGGTGAAGGAAGCCCCAGATTGCAGCAGAATGCAGGGGGAGAGGGAGGAAGATGAGGAGAGCATTGGGTTGGGAGAAAGGAGTCGATGGGAAGCCTACGCACATGAAAGGAATCTGAAGAAGGGACAGAAAAGAAATCATCACCCAAGCACACAACAGAGAAACAATTGACACCGTTTCTGACCTTTTCAATGCTCTGTCCTGCTCGTCCACATTTGCCTCCAGCATGCTGCTCCAATCCTGCTGCTGATGCTGAGGCTGCTGCTGCTGCTGCTGATGCTGATGCTGCAGGAGCAGTTGAGCTTGTTTCTGTCCTTGTTGAGCATTTTCCTCCTCATCCTGTCCATAAACCCATGGCTCAAGGAATCTTTCGGTTGTGAGCTGGCCGCTCTGGCTGCCGCCGCAGCAACTTGTCTCTTGCTGCAGCGTTGTGATGCATTTTTCATTGACTGCTGGACCCGTCCCATGCATCAGTGGAGGAAACGCAACAGGATCAGCTGCACCAACTCCGGCCATCATGACGGAGACGCCAACCCCATTCAGTCCTCGATTTGGTGTTCCATTCGCTTCCGGATTCATCCAGATCAAGCCCCGGCCAGCTTTGTGGAGGGTCCATTGGAGCTGCTCCTGGATCTTCCTCTTGTGTGCCTCCTTGGAGGAGTTCAACAGCACGTCGATCTGCGTGGGATTCACGGCTTCCCCATTAACCTCGGTCTTGTCGCCCTTATTTGCCGTGTGGCCAGCAGCAGGTGCACTCTCACTTGCAGGTTTGCCACCCTCACCTTTGCCCTCCGACCTGTCTGCCTTGTGTGCCACCTCTCTCACTGCATCCTGCTCCTCGGCTTGGCAGCATGACTCCTTGTGAACATTTGGAGAAGCCCAAGGCTCGCCGGCGGTGCCAATGTGCACGGATGTGACATCGTGGAAACCCAGACCAGCCATGGGAGCCCATGCAGCGCCCCATTCCGACTCCTTAAAATCCGCCTGGGCTTCCAGTAGGCACTCCAAGGCGGGGCCTTGACTCCCCTCTTCCCCACCAGCGTCGTCATTGATGAAGCCCGAAATCGAGTGCTGTAAGGATGACCTGCGCAGCGCAGCTGCAGCCGCAGCGACTGCTGCTGCAAAAGGAGCGGCTGTATCAGCTGCTGCTGCTGCTGCTGCTGCTGCTGCTGCTGAAATTTCTTTGGCCGTGCAACCCACGATGGTTTCCGCTGGGCACACTGCTGCTGCAGCGACCTCCGCAGCAGCAGCGCCTTCCGCTGCATCCCCTGGTGTAGTCTGGCCCTCCCATTCACCCTCCTGCCTCGGCCTTGCCGCCATTGCATCTGCAGTCACTGCTGCTGAAGCCTCTGCCGAAGCACTTGAACCAGCTGCAGCCAGGCCTCCCGTGGCACGGCCAGCCTTTGCAGAACAGGACTCGATCTCCTCGAGCGCTTTCACCTCAAACTTCCAAGGGCTGAGGGCCCTGTCATTTTTGGTGTCCGTGACACAGCCCTTATCTCCTCGGTCGGATTCGTCAAGGGCAGGCGCCCAGGATGGGCCCTTCCCACAAGGCCGCTCCAACTCCTCACCTCGAGCTGACTGGAGTTGGCATGACTGCATGGATTCAGGGCCAAGCGCCCAGTCCTGAGGGCAGGCCTGAAAACGGTCCTCAAAGCCTCCCTGAAGGCCACCATCTTCCCTCAAGCAACCGCTGCAGGCTGGCGCAGGTGGGGGTGAGGGATGACCCTTACCTGCCGCAGACCCCGCTTTGATTCCCACCACAGCCCCTACTGCAGATCCTGTGGCAGATCCAGACGCTGGTGGCACCGTCGCGGATGCCTCTGCCTCTGCCGCCACTCCCACTGCCTCCCTCGGAGCCAGAGTGCAATTTGCCGTGTCCGCAGGAAGGCTCCCTGTTCTTGCCATTTCCGACAGCCAGCGTGGCACAGCAGGCCGGGCTGCACCAGCTCTGCTCCCCTGCTGCGCTGCTCCTGCACCAGATGAGGCAGTGCGGGGAGGGGCGCCAGCAGATGCACACTGACGTCTGCTGGGAAGGGCAGCTGGCTGTGTGCCCAACGTTTCCTGGCTTTGCAGCAAGTGCTGCTGCTGCTTTGGTTGCTGCTGCTGCTGCTGCTGCTGCTGCTGCTGCTGCTGCTGCTGCTGAAGCTGCTGCCGCAGGAGCAGTGGATGTGGCGGTGTAGGTGGCAGTGACAGCTGCTGCTGCTGCTGCTGCTGCTGCTGCTGCCGCTGCCCCGGCTGATCCTGCTGGCCTGCCCCGCATCCTCTGCTGCTGTATGACGAAACACAGCCACCTGCTGCTGCTTTCTTCCAGGCCTGCTCGTCTCACGTGGGCTGACGGCTCCAGCAGGTGCTGCAGATGGTGCGGGGAGGCGCTCTATACCGGCTGCAAGAGGCAGAGCGGAGGCAGAAAGGGAGCGACTTCCAGTTGGAGGCGCTCGGGGAGAGGTCCGGGTTCGAGTCCCGGGAGTGGTCATGCAGCGCATGATCTGCTGCACCTGCGGGATTTCGATTGGTGGAGATAGGTCGCTGTGACTAACCATGCCGTTGTGGGGGACTCCGAAGCCCGACCAATTCATCATGCTCATATGCATGCCGGGGCTCACCGCTGTGTGTGCTGAAGGATCCATGCCCCACACTCCCGCCACGGCACAGCGCATGTCATGGATGCCCATGTTAGGGACTCCAAGCCCAACCGAGCCCGCTTTTCTTGTTTCCACACCACCCATGCTCATGTTAACGCCATCCATGCTCATGCTGACGCCATCCATGCTCATGCTGACGCCATCCATGCTCATGCTGACGCCATCCATGCTCATGCTTATGCCATCCATGCCCATGCTGATGCCAACCATGCCTTTGGCCATGTCACCCATGCCTATGCTCAAGCCACCTAATCCTGGGCCAATGAGGCCCAGATTGTTCTTTGAATCCATGTTGATGAGATTCAGACCAGCAAAGCCCATGCCGGCGATAGCACCGTTGCTGCTTACATCCACGCCACCAGCACCCACATCACCTGTTCCCATGCTGCCAGCCATCTCCAAGGCAATCATGCCAACGTCCTCGACTTCATTTCCGGCCCCCAAACTCCTGATGGCAGAGAACGCCAGCTGCAACTCCTGCTGCTCTGACACAGACGCGGTGAGCTCCCTTACTCCTCGCGCGGCAGCAGTAGCAGCATTAGGCGATGGCCACTGAGAGGCGGGGGGCGCAGGCAAGGCACTGCCTTGGTAGTAACCAGGAAAAGTGGCGGAAGATGCAAACGGCGAGGCAGACCAGGCAACGCTGCTGCCGCCACCACCGGCACCACAAGCATTGTCAGCTGCAGCTGTTGCAACAGCAGCAACAGCACCACCATGGGAGAAGTTGGGTGCCAGTAGGCTCCACAGTGTTTGCCGCTTTTCTCCTCTGTCAGAGTGCAACAGCAAAGGCTTCTGCTGCTGCTGCTGGTCCTGTTGCTGCTGCTGCTGCTGCTGCTGCTGCTGCTGCTGCTGCAACAGTTCCTGTTGCTGCTGCTGCTGCTGCAACAGTTCCTGATGCTGCAACTGCTGTAGCAGCAGGTGTTGCTCCTGCTGGTTCCTCTGCTGTCGCTGGAACTACAGCACGATAAGTTGCTGCAGCAGCTCCCTCTGCTGCTGTTCCAATAGCTCCATCTGCCTCTGGTGCTGCAGTTGCTGCTGAGTGCGTTGCTGCTGATCCTGCTGGTGCTCGCGCTGCTTCTGCTTCAGCCTTTCCTGCCTTTGTTGCCTGGTAAGCGTAGAGCCAAGCTGAAGCTGCTGCTGCCGTAGTTGCTGTTGCTGCTTCCGCTGCTGCTGCTGCTTCTGTTGCTGTTGTTGCTGCTGCTGCTTCTCCTGCCCCTGCTGCTGCTGCATTTTCTGCTGCTGCTGCTGCTGCCGCTGCCGCTGCTGCTGTTGCTGCTGCTGTTGCTGCGGCTGCTTGTGCTGCTGTTCCTCCTCCTGCTTCAGCTGCTGCTGCTGCTGCCGCCGTTGCTGCTCCTGCTGCTGCTTCCGGTCCTGATGCTGCTGTTGCTGCTGCTGCTGCTGCTGCTGCTGGTGCTGGTGCTCTCTCTCATTGGGCTGCAGCTGCCGCTGCACGTCGTCGTGAGGCACACAAGGGGATGGATCTCCCTGCCACGCAGTCAGAGCTGCGAGAGAAACAGAAGGCTGGGTTGGTTTCCGCTCACTTTCCGGCTCTGGAGCAGGCGAGAGAGCGCTGGTGGTGAGTGGCGCAGGCTGCTCTTCTGGACGCGACTGCGAAAGCATCGTCATCATCGCCACAACGATTTCATTATCCACGTTAGCACCGGGGCCATCGCCATAGCCATGACCACCGCCCCCATCAACGGCACCGTCCTCAAACCCAAGGATATGTGCAATGTTGAGCTGCCTTGACAGCAGCCCTGACAGGATATTCCCAGGCCGCGCAGGCGTCTTCGTCCGGAGGCGGTGCGGCCTTGCCCTGAGCCGCGCCCGTCATGCCGCCAACTTGGGGCTGCTATGAGGCACGATTTGCGGCCGCGGAGACGCACCGCAATTGCGTGATCGAGCAGCGGCGACACGTAGGCTGGGTTTGATCCTCACTCGTCTGTCGGCGGTCCGCCCTGCCGCATTGGCGCGCCGCGCCGTGCCCGCGCCTGACGACGGGTGGTACCCTCAGTTTGTCTGCGCTCGAGAAGATCGAAGCGCGCTGGTGGTGCTGCGGTCTGAGGGAGGGCGTTGGCGCCAAGTGAGAAACAACGGGTGTGATGTGTGGAGGACGGCACGTGGGAATAGGAAAGGGAATGGGAATGGGATGAGGATAGGGAAGAATAAGGGAAAGGGAATGGGGATAGGAATGGGAAAAGGGAAAGCGGAAGGGGGATGAGGAAGGTAACTCTTCAATTGAACGGGACCGTCGGTACTAGCGGCACAACCGTCTGTAGGACAATTTGCGTCGCAGTCCGTCGCAGTCAATTTCCGAGGACGACCCTTAGCATGTTCAGTGCAGCCGATCGCACCTAGACGAAGGCAGGGCAGGAAAAGCCTCTCCCCTGAAGCTGAACGGTCGAGAGCTTGACGCAGAGAGTGGGAGCGAGGGCGCAAGAGTCCGCGCGCACGCGGCTGAGCAAGGCTGCTCTCGCTGTAGTTCGTGGCACGAACTTCGTGTCGTCTCAGGCTCCGAGAAGTGCTGACAATAGGACGTGCGATGCTGGGTGGACCCAGTGGGTGCAGGTGGGGAGGAGAGCTCGCTGCACTGCTGCTTGCTTTGGGTGTCTGACTGTCAGGCGCAACGTGAAGGGAACAAGTTTCTAGAAGTCAGACCCAGTAGTGCCGGGCGTGCCGGGTGGGGGGGGTGGGGGGGGGTCGGTCGCGGATAAGGATTCTCGACGGTTTTGGCTCACGACGGCCAGCCGCTCTAGATCCATGGCGGTTGTCCGCCCTGAGACCGGCTTGTTCGGGGTCGGGAGTTGTGGGCTGTCGCGACCGGATGGTCGCGACGTCTCTTTACCGCCCATAACTCGAAGTAGCGGCTCTCCGTCGCGAGGGGAGTCGAGCCCCATCTTTAAAGTCCGGCACTACGAAAGGGTCTCCACTCGATTTGGACTTGCACTCGGACCAAACTGACGACTGGGCGCCCATCGGAAAGTATGCATGCCAGGAGGATTCGGACAACGAAGCGGACAGTAGCGTTCCACCAATATCCGGCGTTCAATTTCTCGTTTTCCAGAAGAGAGCGAAGCCTGACATTTCCATGAACTGCGGTGCCGAATGCGTGCGCACTCCGCGGCCGGTCCTATCGGCGGCGATATTGGGTAGAGTGCGGTACTCAAAGAGAAGGCACCAAACAAATCTCAAGATTGACTAGATCTGACACTAGATTGACTGACAATCGATGCGTTCGGCTGCTCGCTCCGCTGGGCCTTGGATGAAAACATCACGGTAAACGAACAAGATATGGATGGCGAGTCGAGAACATTCCCACTAATGCAACAGGATTTGGCCTAAATGAAATATATGGACAATCAGGGCGGTCATGGTTTATTCATTGGAACAATTGTAAAAATGAACTTGGTTGTCTATCCATAGCTGCATAATCTCAAAAGGGGAGCAAAATACAGAACATTATATATTATATTTCTTCCACCGATAATAGAAGACAACAACCATGACTGAATACCGAAGAAAGTTCTCCGCTTACTAAAGGAATGAGCCCAAGGGAGGTTACAAACCGGCAAATTACGCACGTGAATCCTACCCCAAGTTGGTTTTTGTCTCGACGACCCATTTGATCGAAGCAATCGAAGCATTCGTTGTCTAGAAAGTGCTTTTTCCTTATTCCATTGTACTCATGGGAATGTCCCTGACATCGCTGGAAGGGGGCCTATAGGGTACCGTCCCCTTTAAAATGGGAGCCTTCCTAACAGTAGCACTTGGGAATATGCTGGATATATTGCCAACATGTGTTCGTAACAATTTGTGACAAACTAACTCCATGTCCACGAGATGGAAACTATACCAAATCAAATATACGCTTGTTCATGATTATGCTCTATTTTCAAGTTGTCTCAAGGGGGACAAACAACGAATGATCTCCCATTAAACCATTGAAATCCATTGACAAAATAAGAGGTCCCATCAACAAAGCAACCAAGCCTCGCTTCTTGGTTTGATGAGTGCAAACGAAGTTACCATCAGATGGCCTCAGACCTTCCAGATTGGACCTCTACAAGAGTAAAAGCTAGCCCTACAATACACGGCCCTTACGAGCTTCATGAAGGGAAGTGAAAAATGTTTTTCAAAAATTTATTTCTTTATAGTTTATTATCTATCGTTTTATCTCAAAGGGCTATCTTTGCTCCCTTTAAATGTCCCTATCCGGATGGGCATAAGCAAGTTTACCTGAAAAAATGTTTAAACTCATTGATTCAACAAGCGAGACTAATAGGAATCAATGTCTATTTGTAGTAGTTTTGATGGATCAAGGGGAAATTGTTCCTTATTTTCTCCCAATTGAGACACATCCTTCAATATCGCAATCACAAAAAAGAAAAAACCTTAGATGATACATCACCTACATTGTGAACAAGGGGTGAGTTCATCAAAAAATGACTGTAACACATAATGGCCATTTATCTAGCCCCAGCCATGGGTTAACGAGCATCCTTTGCATTGAGACCACTATAAATGCATCACTTAGGTGTGTAGATGATGTAAAGTATGCTCATTTTACCTCTCATCTCCATCTAAGGCTCCTTTTTATTAGCATCAATACTGAGAGCCTACCTTTGGTGCTAATTGATGCCACATGCCATGATCTCGGCATGGTTCTTAAAAAAACAATGACTCTTATCCATAAACAAAAAATAAGAGTAAAGTTGAAAGACATGGAGACTTTGGTTAATTCGTTGAAGTGAATTTAGTTATTACTGTGGACACGTCTATAGAGCCACATTAGGCAAGCGAGCGAGTGGTGACAAATTTTCCCAATAACTGAAAAGCCTCCAGACAAAACTTCTCGCTTGCAAAAACAAAATTCTCACGTTAGGTTGATCTCATACCTTTGTCCCTTTTGTTGCACCACAGAAATTGCATTATATCAGCAATGTCCTCCTCAGTTTTTACGTGATTTAGGCATGCACAAATCATTACTCAAGGAAATATATTATCATATCAGTGCCATGTCAACAAAACTATAACATCAACGATTGACACATTATTGCATTGATATAAACAACATATGCATGGTGTAGATTCGGCTCCTTCAAAAGGTTTTCCCTTGATTCACACACCAAACTATGCATTGATATTGCCTTTAATCATTAGTCTTCCAAAGTAATATCCAAGTTTGTAGTTCTCATGTGGAAATGAGGGTGAAACTAATTTAGTTTTGAAGATGTGCACATCTATGAAATACCATGTTGTTCATGTGCTTGCACATCGTTGATAGCCGGGTAGGACTTGTTTATAAAGATTATGGAGAGACAACCACTATCCACCAATACGCACCCTTACAAAACTACACCATTACCCGCAACACAAGAAGATGAGGAGGCCATAGCACAGAATGGGAGCAATTAGATAGAAGAAACAAGGAGTCGCAGTTGTAAGAGCCGAGAAAATTTGCAAACAATGGGAGGAAGGCCGCAACTGTAAAAAGCAAAACTGTGAGTGATCAAGGGAAATGGTGTGCGAACTAGTGTGAGCAAGAGAAAATAAAGGAATCATTTTTTAAGTTTCTTAGTCAACTAACACATGATCCTCGCACACATATCCTAATCCCACCTAATAGTGAGCTCAGTAAAGACGAGAGGCAAGTAGTAGTCGGAAAGTCTAAGGCATGGAGACTGCTAAACCCTAAACCCTAAACCATACTTCTTCAACTTCCTTTAATTGTTTCAACTATTACCGACGCAAAATGATGGAATGGTCCTCACGAAAATGTATGAGAAAAAACCTTGTTACCTGCATCATTGTTTGAATAGGACTAAGAAACCTTTCTTAGACATGAACACAAGTGGCCACAAGAGAGAAAAGTGGGTGATAATGGACAATGTGACCCGCTTTATATGTACAAATTTTTTAGGTCCATTAATTGATGTAATAAAAAAATAGGTGGGCCGATTTGACATTACCCACCTAGTGCTTCCTTGCTAAGAGCATGGATTCGTATGAGGAATTAGGTTAGAAATGACCATTGGTTTTGGACAAGGGAGCATGCATTAAGAGAAAATGAACCTCAACATCTCCTTTACAAGGAGATTATATACACATTAAATGCAATGGGAACTTTACAAAGCATTCATGTCTTCATCCAAACCAATGTGGTCTTTTATGAATACTTCATGTAGATAATGTACAAATGTAAAAGAATTGGTAGTACAAAAATCATTTGAAATTACGAATGCAGTCTCATGCAATGTGTTAAATAACTATAGATCATTACCAAATTCAAAGCACATTCAAATATGCATGCAAATTTTCAAATCAGTCAGAAAATGGTGTAAGGAGATGTATGTTGAAGGCAATGTGGCTATTGGTTGCATCTTGGCATCAGGTAGAAATTAACAAGTTAGGTAAAATCTTAGATGCCATAGTAGTATTGGTTTATCCAGCGTCCTTCTCAATTTGTGGCCAAATGTATTCTGTGTCAAGGAAGAAAACATACTTCCAAAATTTCATGGGGTAATCATTTTATTGATTTCAAACGTACAATTTTTATTAGACATCTACATCCACTTAAGTGGGAAGTGCTACAATTGTGATTGTTTAATCATGTCAATGAAGAAGATGGATTGAAACGTTTTTAGAACCCATCTAGTTGCTACCATTATGGCCTGTTGTTACAAGTGAGAAGGTTGAACATGACAAAAACATTCACCACAAACTATGTAAAGCTCCCATCCAGTAATATTCTCACAAAAGTTTCAATCTCTCCTTTTAATATGCAATATTTGCACTTCAAAATATATTTACTGTTTTTGATAAACAATATCTACTCTATAATATAACCATCTAGTCGATGAAAGTGGGCTGATTCTTGTGAAAATTGTGTTAATATAAAACAGTAGCCACATTTTTTATGCAAAAAGTGATTTTGTGTGTGTGATAAATAGCACCAAATTGTGTTGAATACAAAAAATTTGAAATAACGTAATACAAGAGTTTGATGATGCATGGCAAGCCAATTCAAATATTATAAAAAATACAACCCTTAAACGTTTTCCTTACGATTGTACACAACACAACAAAAAAAAACACAAAATTCATTCATGTATACGTGAGGCACTGTAGCCTAAAGAGATTTTCTTGTAAACCTTTGGTGGCTTGAAGAATAAACTGATTTCGTAATCATTGTAAACAAGTGGGGCATTATTGGATTGTGCAACAATAGTCAAAAAATCTTAATCATGTGATATGTAGAAGAATTATGCCTTAGTGATGGTTACCAAGAGGAACTTTATACTATGATTTAAGGCATAGATATACATATATATATATATATATCGAGGTGTCTAAACATGACCCTAAATTGGTCGATATAGAAGCATAAAAAAACCGTGGTTTGGATTACAGAGGAGTATTGATTTTGGTGACAAGTAGTTTTATGAAATAATTTCATAAACAAACTTGAATTCTCTCCTATGATACATTGCTCAAATGCTTTTCCTTTGCTTTTGACCTTGCTATTGCAAAACCAAAAGGAAAGATTTGTTACTTCACCTCTGATGCTCACTCTCCCATGATGCACACTATATGTTGTTCTGGGAACCATCCTCTTGGGTTAATTCATGCTTCATTGTTATATTTTTTAGGACGTACGTTTGATCATTTTTGTCAAACTTGAATCGTAATTTAGTGAAGAACCATGGTCTGCTTTCTTATAAAGAAACCTGAATTTGTAATGTAAATAATTATTATTATTAAGTTTATAACAAAGCGTGATGGTAAGAAATGTCTACTTAGTTTTTGTGCATGATGTTTTTGGTGTGTTTTAGGACACTCATCTCCTCCATCCTTGTACTGGAGGTGGAAGTATTTAGACTCACAAGGAGAAGGAATTAAAGAAAAAAACATAGGTATTTTGGTAGTTAGCACGAAAGTTTACTTTCATAAAAAGTGTCCAAATGCTGAACACATGTATTCAATAATGATATCATGTAATACGGGATGAAATGTGTGCAAAGTCTATAATTTCAATGATAATGTTAAGAAACCTTGTCAGCACGTAAGGGGGTTCCATGGAATTAAGGCATGTTGTTATCAAAGAAAACTATGGTAAATGGTTCAACCGAGTAACATCAAAACTTCTTCATGGATCATGAAACTTACATTGGCAGTTTTAGCTAGCTGTTGTAGAAATGAAACGCCATACATTGGGGAATTTGATTACAATTTCCATGACGTGGGCATACAAACATGGAAGTTGGTGCATGGTGGGCTGCAAAAACCATGCACATACGAGGTATAGGAACTTGTGCATAATACATGTTGGAAAAAAAACTATCAACTATAGGTTTGACACATGTAAAGGTATTGTACGGCTCTCGTTTGATCCTCTCCACATTATAGGAAGGTCTTTTGAAAATATAGTTTCTCAAATCTATTTCTCATTCATGTCAAATTTCCATGTAGACTGGTCTTTATAAGGATACCTACCATACAGGGAAGCTCAGGATAGGTTTTCTTTATGTCTCAAGTAATAGGATGTTGATTCATGTGTAGATTGTTGGGTTTTTGGATCCTGTAGTGACAAATTCACCGCATGCTCTAATGCAACAAGGGGGTCTTCTTGTTGTCCAAAATCTGTGTACCTAGCAAGTTAACTCTAAGGTGCAAAAGCCAAAGACTTGAATGAAACTTGTAACTGAAAAGACTATTGAGTACAAGTATTGTACAGGGGAACATGGGTAGAACATAGCTCAGCTCAACCTGCCCCAACCAAGGATACAACAACTTCCTAGGCCATCAAGGCTGTCGTTGCAAGGGTCTTAGCACGGTCCCTTTTCTTTTAGGTGAAATAGCATCCATGTTGTTAAGGCAGCCTCCTCTCCACGCTGGCAGCCACTACTAGACTTCCTGGGTCATCAGAGGAATTATGACACTCCTACCCACGCTTACTAGTAGAGAGAGGAGAACTCCAACAGAGTCCGTCTGGACCGGATCAGTATTACAAGGCAGAGTTGACGCAAAACACTAACTCGAGGCTCAACACCTAGACAAAGCTCCTGGCTCAGGATGAGTTACTCCCAGAGAGGTAGCTCTAGCAAGGCTACTCTCTAGTCTAGGGCGTAGTCTGGCCACCTTTCAAAGTATTCAGGCCTTCATCTAGTCAAGGGCGTTCACCAATCTAGGTTGGCAGAAGGCTGCCAAGCTAACATAGGTCTTCAGGTTAACGAGCGTCTATAGACACTTGGTATTAGACGTTGTCTGGCAAAGGAAAACACTTGATCTCTAGGTGTTGCTTCTGGAGTTGTAGTTGGATTTAATACTAGATTTATTTTTTTGGAGTTACTGGACTGACTGAGTCTAGTCTCCTTTTATAGTGGGGTCCTGGAAAGTTGGCTTGCTGCTTTGTGTCTTGAGGAAACTTCATACTACAGGGCTGTAATTTCCTCCCCAAGGAATCTTCCTTCTCCAGAGCACGCAACTTCCTCCCCAAGGAAGCTTCCACTTCACAGTATTCCCAGATAGTGAGTCGTGCATACAGCCGCTGACCTAGGGCTGTCCCCAATTTTGGCTCTTCATGTTGTTCCTGAGTCGTGCATACATGCATTGATGCAATGCACAGTCGTGCATGCATGTACTGATGCAGAGTGCTCCCCACTCTAAGCCTTGCATGTTGCTGTTGAGTCACACTGATGTAGACGCTCATGTAGGGAAGTCCTAACTGCCTAGTCAGGTGTTACCTTACCCTGACTGGATCTAGCCCAGTACCCCAAAGTGCTTGCACTACACAACTGCTGACCAAGCTGGGTCAACAGACATGCACAGCCCTATAGTACATGCAGCACAAAAAGATCCAAGCTCCTTTCCCCCCTTGGACCTTGATTCCATAATGAAATCTGGGCTGTATAGTAGGAAATTCTCGGCCACGTCGCACCCAGGTATTTATGGATAAAAAATCTTAAGTTTGCATGTCAACCTCCGATCGTCAAATCGAGTGCGCCATGTTGTAGCTATTGCTTAGTGCAAACATCGCTCATGCCAACATGGAGTATAGTGGTCCAAAGAGTGCTTTTATTGGTTGTAAATGGCCCCAACCATTTCCGGGTAATCTTTGTTTAAGCATTGTTCTTGTAATTTTATACTCATGCAATTTCCAAAATAGAATGGGAAGTTTTCTTGTGATGACTAATCAAAAATTGTTTCATTACCACCAAGGTCTTTGATAATATTTGCTAGGTTCTACAACGTGATTATTCCTCACCAAAGTGATTTTTCATTCCACATCCTCTTGAAATTTTCTCATTGGTGGTGGGAGAACCTGATGAGTGGATTTTTGTTGTCCATGCGAGTTGTTACCCAAAAACTTATCTCATAATTGGCAATGCCATGTGTGTGCATTGCCTTCATACTTTTGCCAATTTTTGCATATTCCAATTGCATTGAGGTCATAGTGTTTCTTATTGAGAAGAACACGTTTTTTTATTGTCTCCCTACCTTTGTACATCATGCATGTTTGTCAATGTCAACCAAGGAGAAACTATCAAAGCTTGTTTCTGTTCAATAAAGATTCGTTCGTTAGTGATTTTGTCAAAAAACTTTTCAAATCATGACTTTTTAAAAGGTTCCATAAGAATCATACATCCTTGTATAAAGTTGAGTACTTAGTGCATCCTTGTAAATTTAATCATAAACAACCATGTCTTCTAGATTTCTAACAATGATGCCATTTAAGAACCCAATAGCCAATTATTCATCATTCCATGAACATTACAGGGGAATGCCCGATACGGACCTTATGACAAGTTAATCCATTGGTCATTTGATGAACTTAAAGTGTTTCTAGTGGGTGGTTGACATCCTTGCCAATGATGTATATCCAATGATGACCACTAAAGAGACATCAATGCCAGGTTTATGAAGGAGTATCCTATGGGGGTGTAGTGAATTAACATGGAAAGCTCTTTCAAGGGCTTATTTTCCCCTTAACAAAACCATTGTGCAAGGGCATTAAATGGCACGTAATGGCAAACTTCTTCATTTTCGGGGGGGGGAGAACTCTTTGCTTCTTTAAGTAAAATTGAAATAAAATATATATGTGTGGTTATAGTACATTCATTCTTATTCTACAATTCAGATGTAATGCACAAAATATAGGTGCACCA
>SZWC01010180.1:66416-79170 GCA_023375785.1 Penium margaritaceum
CCAATCGCCCCATACACCCTTCTAGTGTTGTCATCACCGGTTGGGTCCTGCTGATACTGCTGTTAGCAGCATACTCCATGCTGGCACTGCCAGCAGCAGCTGGGTTATGCTAGCACCACCAAGAACGGCATAAGCCTTGTTGGTACTGCTAGCACCGGCTGGACCCTACAGGCACCGCACGTTGCAGCATATGCGTTGCTAGGGCTGCCAGTTGAGGCTGGACCCTACTGGCATCCCCAGCAGTGGCATACGCCATGCTCCTGATGCCAATAATATCAGGGCTTTGCTGGTACGGCCAACAGTGATATGTACCCTGCTAACATCTCAAGTAGCAGCTGAACCCTGTTGGTACCACCAGCAGTGACATACGCCCAGCTGCAACTGTCAATAGCGGCTGCCTTGCTAGCACTGCCTATGGTGGTTGGGCCCTATATGCACCAATAGCAGCGACATACGCCCTGCACTGCCAGCAGTGGCTGAGTCCTGCTAGCACCGCTAGCATCGGCATACACCCTATCGGTGTTGCCTATAGCCTAGGCTGTCATGGCATCATCATTAGCAGCTTACGCTCTGCTGGCAATGCTACCACTAGTTGAGACTCTGCTGGCGCTGCCAATGCTATTATATGCAGTGTTGATCTTGCTAGTCGTGGTACGAGCTATGCCGGCACCGCCTGCACTACCGTAGGTCCTGTTGGCATGACTAGCAATAGCAAATGTTGCTCCGAGGCTTCCCATAGCAATGTACACCATGCTAGCATTGCCAACAGTGGCAAGATCCAAGATGAGGTTGCTAAAAATGGTATACATAACGCTGGCATGACCATTAGTAAAAGAAAATTGCGTGGCTCATGCTCTATTTAGGCAACTAGCATGGTTCACACTTTAGCAAGTGTGAACCATGCTAGTTGCCTAAATATAGCATGAGCCATGCAACCTCATTAAGCAACAGTATAATCCATGTAAGCTCGTCCATCCTTGCTGGCTTGCACACAAGTGCCATGTGTTTTGCTGGCTTGAAGTGCAACAACATCGGCCATGTGGACACTTCAAATAGAAAATCTAGCAAGACACATGGCCCATGTTGTTGCACTTAAAGCCAGTAGGAACAACTAGAGGAGAAACCAGACCCCTCCTTCTGAATCTTTCTGGTGAATGATCTTTTATTGGAAAAGATGAATAGATCGGTACTCTTGAGAGGGAAATTTGGTACATCAACACTGACATGAATTGCTCAAGCCACCAGCTTTATGAGCATAGGGGAGAAGGATAATATTGAATGTTGTGAAACAACCACCAACTTGAATTTTTTCCCTTGAGAAGTAAGATTACATGGATGATCTCCTCAGCCACATCTACAAAATCGTGCCTTTGGATTTCGGCACTTTGAATGGCTAAGGGAGAGCTGGATGAAGGTCAAGCTCCGTAATGATTTCCACAATTCTTTCAGTGAGCACCCAATCATGTCCTCTTAATAAATGGAGCTCCTCCATCACGGAGTTGAGCTTTTGGAGTGAGTTGTTTTGAAGGTTCTTTACCACTGACAAAAGCCTGTTCTCTCACTCAACCTTAAAATATTCTATAAATGGATGGCAGTTACAGATGTGTAACTGCCCTACACATCAGATCCATAATGTGGACTATTGGTGGTTTCAGTGGACTGACGTTCTTATGTTTGCCTTTTTTTCCTCCTTAGGTCTCTTGTTCATCTTCAACTATTTTCCCTCCTTCACCAAAGGCTTTGCCAGTTATGGCTACTGTATTTGGATGCACTTGCTGTAATATGACTTTTGTTGTTGCGTAGTCAGCAAAGCATTTGAAAAGAAAGATATGTTAAACACTTTTGCAAGGTTATCACAGATGGGAAGTTGTTAGATTCCCCTACATTTGCCATTGAACACCAAGTTTTATAAAGGAACGGGATAAAACTATTCTTGAGGAGAATGTAGACTAACATGACCACATCAAATGATGGATACACTTGGGCTTTCATCACAACATGTGGAATTGCATTTGATGAAAAGTTTGGAAAATGCCAACCGTACTTATAAATACAATATGAGTGCAAACGAGTCACAGTCAATGTCTTAGGTGATATAATATGGCATGTGTGACATTAATGAGAATGCAACAGTGTAACGGGCCGCGTCTCCAGCTCTTGCTCTGAAGTCGTCGTCGAAGTTCGCAGAAAGGCGTTCTCAGTCCGCGTCAGGGGTTTACCCCCTTCGTAAGACTGAGGGGGAATCATCATCAATGACCCAAGGCAGGTAGACTCGAATATTTTGAGTCTCTGGAGGCCCATTTCCGTTTTTAACCTTACCCCAGGTGTTGGGATCCAAATCGGAGGTTTTTACCTCGAACTCGTGCATTCGCATGAGTTTTCCGCTTTCGAAACTCATAGTTCGTCCTAAACGAACTCGAGTTTTTTTTACACGCGTCAGCGTGAAATCGTCGCGTGCGAGGCACGATCAGCGATTTTACACCGACTCCTCTCGTGCGCTTCCCTCGCCCTTGCTCTCACCCTCGCTACCCCTATCCCTCGTCCTCGCTTTCTCTCTTGCAAGGAGGGCGAGGGAGGGGCGAGGGCACGAGGCCACGAGGCCTCGCCCTGGAGGCCCTCCTGGCCCCTCACCCGCCGATTGGGCTGAGGCCGCGATCGGCGGCTGGCAGCTGGCCGGCTGGTGGCCGGCCGGTCGCTTAGCCGGCCGCCGGCCGTCCAGCCGGCCGGCAGCGAGCTGGCCGGCGGCCAGCGAAGTGCTGGCCGCCGGCCAGCCCTCGTTGACACGAGGGGTGGTGCGCAACCACCCCTCACTTCAGCGAGGAGGGAGGGCCGAACCGGCCCTCCTGCTACATTCCTCCCCACTTATTATGAACCGTCCCGGTTCATGAACAACAAGAAGGATTGTCAGTCAGTGATTCATCAAAATTGTGAAATAAAACTGAATAATTTCAATCACCAGCTAAACATGAACACGTGCATGGCACTTGGACCTAAGCTGCACCTTGTCGGTCAGCACGGCCAGCGGCCTCCTCCCTTTAGGCTGGAACGTCTGCGCGAGAACCATGTTGGGCATCCCCAACCTCCTATGGTTGCATTCCATGAATGCCGTCCTGTGGGAATGTTGGTCACTTTTTCCGCGTTTAGGTGGTGCCCCCTGACACGCGTCGATCCGTGCGAGCTACCAGCTCGCTCCAATTCTCGTCGAGATTCGGGCTCCCATGAGTTATGTTCAGGTCCACACCCGACCCAATGAAGGAGGTATTCCCTAACAACCCTCAACCGGAGAGTACGCTCTTGGTGCTGGAGTAGGCGAAGAACCTGGTATTGGCCATCAGCAGCAAGGACTACCAATGGTGGCTGAACGGTTCTGGCTGCCATGTCTGGAGCCAACAGGCTCACATGAAACATGTCATGTATCTTCATACTCGGCGAAAGCAGCAATCGGTACGCCACTGGCCCGATGCGTGCAACGATGGGAAATAGCCCAATCCACTTCGGTAGAAGTTTTCGTGCCCCTGGTGACTTCAGCCAAAGATTCTTACTACTAAGAAACACTTTGTCACCGATGTCAAACGAGACCTCATGACGACTTTTGTCGGCATATGCCTTTCGTCGTTGTTGAGCAGCTTGAAGGTGACCCTTAGCCTCCTGTAACAAGGAGTCAATACGCTCAGCAAGGGCTTGAGCAGAAGGAACCTGTCCTCCTGTACTCCCACTCTTCACCAATGAAGAGGGCACCACTGGATGCCGACCACTGTTCAACACAAACGGTGTAAACTGTGTAGACCCTCTCACCGAGTTATTCACCGCAAACTCTACCAGTGTTAGGAGTTCATCCCAGTCATTCATGACAGAGTCCACGTACATGCGGAATATTTATTCCAGAGTGCGGCTCATGCGCTCTATTTTTCCGTCAGTTTGAGGGTGAAACGTTGTCGACATCTGTGACTCGCTGCCGAAGTCGCTGCCGTAGTCGTGCATCTTCTGCCAGAACTTACTAGCAAATTTTTGATCTCGATCGGAGATAATGTGCAACGGCAAGCCATGGTGCTTTACGACACCCTCAAGGAAGAGACGAGTGGTATCCTCCGCGTTCACGTCAGTGGTTGTAGGAATGAAGTGTGTCATTTTCGTTAGAAGATCAACAGCCAATAGTATTGCATCGTGACCACGGGCCGTATCCGGAAGACCAGTAATGAAGTCCATGCTAACGCCCTCCCATGGAGTCCCAGGAATGGGAAGCTGTTGGAGGAGTCCAGCAGGCTTCTTGTTACTAGCCTTATTCCGAAGACATGGGTCGCATGTCATGCAATACTTGCGGACATCGACACTCCATCCTGGCCACCAATAGTGGTCCGAGAGTGCCTGTCCGGTCTTTTGAGGTCCCACATGACCTGCGACCGGTGGATTGTGGAACTGGGAGATAATCTTTGCTGGAAGGTCTCCCGAGTTTGGCACAACTTGTTCTACGTGCCAAAAAATTCCTGCAGCCTCCACCAAGCCGTACTTGTCCCCATTTTGAGAGTCTTGAAACCAAGAATCCACACAGTATCCCATCCGGATCCTGTTTACCAAACTGTTGTAATGGATAATCTCTCGTGGTGGTTGCCTTAGAGGTGCACGGGGATCTGGTGATTGTACTGTTGTTGCAATGGCCATAAAACACCCACCAACCTCGGTGGTTGCTTTAACTTCCACAGGCTATCGGCTTAGTGGATCGGCCACATTGATGCGTCCTGGCCGATATTCCCATGTGAACGAGAATTGGCTCAGGTATTCACTCCAACGTGCCTATTGTCTTGACAGGTTCGGTTGCGTTTAGAAAACCACCAATGGATTATGGCCGGGCACAACCATCACATCCCATTTAGCACCCTCGAGGTAGCAACGCCACATCTTGAAAACGTGTACTACCGCAAGGAGCTCTTGATCCCTTGTCGTATACCGCGTTTCTGTAGGGATGAGCTTCCAGCTCTCATACACAACTGGGTGACCATTCTGCATGAGGATGGCTCCGAGTCCTACTACCGACACATCACATCAAACCTCCCACGGTTGCGATGGATCCGGAAGAGCTAGGACAGGCGTTGTGCATAGAAGCTCTTTGACTTTGAGCAAAGCGTTCTCATAATGATATGTTCATTCCCAGTGCACGTCTTTTCATGTGAGCCTGGTTAGCGGTGCTACCAGGGTCGAATAACCTTGCGTAAACCGTCGAAATTGGTTTGCAAGGCCGAGAAAAGACCGAATCTGCCCAATATTTTCTGGGCGTGGCCAGTCTACAACGACTTGGACCTTTCATGGGTTGACATGGATGCCGTCCTTGCCGACGATGTGTCCAAGGTATTCGAGCTCATCTTGTGGAAACTTGTACTTGCTCACTTTCGCATAGAAGATCTGTTCCCAAAAGATTGCGAGGACTTCGCGTAGATGTTCTATGTACTCTTCCATTGATTTGGAGAAAAGTAGGATATCATCCAGGTAAACCAAGACAAATTGACCGAGTTGCTTGGCGAGCATTCGGTTCATTTCTCCTTGGAAGGTTACCAGGGCATTTGTAAGCCCGAAGCATAACACTCAAAACTGATAGTGTCCCATGTGTGTTCGAAACGCGGTTTTGGACACATCATCTTCCGTGATGCGGATTTGATGGTACCCTTGAGAAAAATCTAAGGAAGAAAATACTTTTCCCCCTTGGAGTTGGTAAAAAAGGTCCTTAAATCACGGTAAAGGGAATCGATTTTTCACTGTCAGCTTGTTCAACGCCCGGTAATCCACGCACATGCGTAAACCACCGTCTTTTTTGTTCACAAAAAGGATCGTCGCACCGTACGGCAAGCTACTTGGCTCGATCCATCCTTTTGCAAGGTACTCTTTGATTTTGCGTTCGGCCTCTTGCCTTTCTGCTGGACTAGAGCGATGCATGGGTCTAAATGGAGGGGTTGCCTCCGGCTGCAGCGGAATCGTGTGGCCCATATGTCTTTCTGGTGGAAGCCCAACCGGTGGGTCTTGGAATACATCCGAGAACTTCGTCAATAGGGATTTGATCTCTTGTGGCGTGTCTTCCTTCACGTCATCCTCCACTTTCTACAGCTAAGCCAAGAAGTATCGACAACCTTGTTGAATACGCCTCTTGACTTACATCGTAGACAAGCAGGCATGGACTTTGAGTCAGGTCGGTGATAATTCCGTACTTGGAATCAACGTAAAGTGATGCTGTCCTTTTCGGAGGATCGAACGCTTTGATACAAAGCACATTAGAGCCTTGTTGTCACGGAGCCAGGGATCGCCTAGCACCACGTCAAACAGGTCAAGAAGGTTGAGTACCTTCAGCGTGACACTCTGTGTGTACCCGTGAATACAAAATTTCATTTAACAAGTGCCGATCACGGGTACCGTACGGTTGTCACCGACGACAACTACGCCAATCGATGGCTCGTACTTCAGGCCGACCTGTCGGGTAAAGACAAGGCTAACAAAAGAGTCATCTCCTCTAGTGTCATCAAGTACGTTCATGGGAGCACCAGCTAGGTGTCCTTGGAACTGCATCGTCATGTTGCCTCCATTCCTCCGAGTGAACATGCTCGACGATGACAAGTCGATTTTGTGATATACACAAAATCTAGACGGTGGATGCCGTAGCTCCCATGATTCACCTACTCTTGTCCACATCTCGTATGAACGTGTGAATTCGGCTAGCACCTTCCAGTCTTTAAACTTCACTGGGTCAAAACTGTAGACTAAAGGTACCGGGAACGTGATTGAACTCATCGCTTTGGGGGTGTTTGCTTCAATCACTATGTTACACAATTTTTGCACAGTGGTCGGTGTCGTCACCACTAAGCAGGTTCGGTCATGCAACTCGTCCGGTGATGCAAGATTTAGTGGGCAATTTTGATCAATAAGTGCTAAATGAGGTTGAATGAGAGGGGAGAAAACAACAGAGAAATTTGAAATCATCAAAAACTCAAATTATTTAACATCCTCATCTGAAAACATGAACCCACACTCGTGATCCAGATTTGCCCCTGAGTGGTTCCCATTAACGTCACTCAGGGGTCGGGAAAACCCGCCCCACGGCCTTGTCCGTTACCACGGCCAGGCCCATTGCCACGACCGCGACCCTGTCCACGGCCCTGTCCGCGGCCTCCTGCTGCAGCCTCCCCACGAGGTGTTGCGGCTGCGGCTAACGCCACAGACTCTTGTCCACCACTAGCAGCCTCAGGGTACTGAGCCCTGAAGTGTCCGGGTTATATGCAGTTGTGGCACAGTCCCTCGCGGAAGGCCATGTTACAATGCTCACGCACTACCTGCAACTCGTCAGTATCACGGCCACGCTTGTGGTTCGGGGGCTTGTTCCCACCAGTCTTCTTGGCTGAGGGGTTTGCCAGCTGCTTGCCCTTGACCCTGCCCCGCTGCCCGCCTGTCCCTCTAGCCCCTGCAACCTCCATGCGTGCATCGTGGCCTTGCTGTGCACGCGCGTTTGGCCATGCATCTGAGTAGTGCTTCGGGTTTGCCGAATACACTTTGCTCATGTAGTCTCGCAACGCCCTCCAGCTTTTCCAAGCTTAGCCCGTTGCGGTCATGGTGATCTTGTCCTTCAGCTTCTCGCTGGCAAGACCATCACGTAAGCACTCTAGCAGCAAGCACTCTGGATAATTGAAGTTCTAGGTATCTTCGCTCTCGGTGAATCTTTCGGCTTCCTCCATGAGTGCGGTAAACTCGCTCAAGTAGGCCTCAAGCGAGTTACCCAGCTGACTGAAGTCCTTCATCTTGTGGAAGGCGCACTGTGCCTCCTTACGCTGGGTACACTTCTTACACATGATCGCGTAGAAGGCTTCCCACGGCATGGGTTGCCACTCGAGGTGAGGCCTCTGTGCACTCCACTCCTTGACCACGTACTTGAAGACCTTGTCTTCAAGCCGAGTCGTGGCAAGATCGCCCTACTGACTGAGTAGAACCTTGTGGATGCGTAGGATGTACTCCACGCGATTCAGCCAGTCGGTCAGCTTCACACCCTTCCAGAAGATCTCCACACTATGGAGGAAGGACGTGTTCATGACCGACCCCGAAGTCGTTGAGGTAGACAAGTCGTCGCTGTCACCGACAGTGGCATCTACAGCTGTGGCGTGCTGCGCTTGCTGCTACATCCGCACATGGGTCACGCTCTGCAACGCCTTGTCGAGATCGTTCCATCGGCGGCTTGCCTCATAGGCGGCGAGGTGCTGCAGCTGGCGATCACGGTCAAGGTCCGTGATGCTCTGCCCGACGTGGGCCAACAGGTTGGCGAACGCGAACGTAAGCTCTGATGTCGTCAGAGCATCGGCGATAACCTCCAGGGTCTCCCGTTGTCCGTGCACCTTTACCCACTACAGGATGGTACGGTTCATGTACACGTCTCCAAGGAGTCCCAACTTTTTGGAGGAGACTGTCGTCAGTGACGACGCTCGAGTGGGCGCTGCCCTGCCCCATTGCGGCCACATCGTAGGAAGGGGGATCCGCTCCCACTCCTCTGAGTGGTGCCGTACCTCCACCATCGGTGGTGATATTGAGTCGGCCCACCGCTTCAGCATCAAACTGCGCAAGCCTATGGCAGTCATTGCGAATTTCCTTCACGGTGTCCTCGTCCGACTCGTTCTTGTGGGAACTTCCCGCGTGGCTGCTTTTGATGCCCTTGCTGTTCTTGGCAGTCTCGCTGCCGTTGGCAGCTTCAAGCGACGCGGCAAGCGTCTTGCCCTTCTCAAGCAATCGGCTCCAGTTCGCCACACGACGATGGCGATGATCGTGATCCTGGTCACCTTCGCCATTGTCGGCGTCATGCTCTTCGTCAGGGTCCCCCTCCGGGAGATCCTCCTCCATCGTGTCGTCCATCGCGTGGGGGTCGCCCATGTGTGCGTCGACGTTCTTGTCGAGCACTTTTGCGGCCTCCGTACGCTTCTCGGTGTCGCCAAGGTTTACGTTGGTTTCTTTCGGAGGTACGGTTGCCTTTGGTTTGGCAACGGTGCTCGCGGCGGTGACTCCCAAGACTTGGAGTCTGCCGAGGGTAGGTGGTGAGGCCGTCACCACCTTGCCCTTGTTGGTCTTCGACGGTCCGGCACTTTCCATCTCGTCGTCCGTGCAAATAACACATGAAAGTCATTATAGAGATCACCCCAAAACTTCGGGGAAGGATCTCCTCCCACAAACGCCTTGCTCTCATGATCAGTGAGGCAATTATAAATCCAATCTCTATTTTCCTAGTCTGCCACGTCGGTACAAAGGCGTGGTTTTTGGAACTAGACTTCCTATGCCGTGACTCACGGCGAGGGCTAGTATCTAGGAAAACAGAAAATTAGAGTACAAGGAAATGACAAAAACAAATGTGAGTGCCGCTCACAAACTAGGAAAAACAAAAGGGAAAGAAGTTCTAACAATTCCTAGTAACTCCTTCACTCCCTCCTCTAGCTTCTTTTCCTCCATTTGTCTTCTCTCTTCCGTGGTCTCCTCTTGAGTCTTTTGCACGCCTCGCGTCCCTTGGCGGCGTCTTCCTTGACCTGGCGGTGTTGGAGTACGGTCAAGACCCTTCAAGGTGACACCCTCCTCCTTGTTAGTGTGCTCTCAGGTCGTGAGAGTACCAGGTCTTGGCTAGGGAGTTGTCCCAATTTTTTGGATGAGGGAGGGGGAAGGAGTCTTGTACAAGGGAAGGATTTTATGGTTTTTTAGGATGGGAACTCCCCATCCCGCCCCACAACTTCCTTCAAGTCCCCTAGAACTGAGGAGAGGCTGGAAGGAAGTGGCTCCACCAAGTAGAGATTTTTTTCAGCTCTCCAATGCTCTTTACGACGCTTCAATCCGTGAAGTATTGATGTCGTAGTCCCTGCTGGCATTTTTGCTACTGCTTGTAGCTGCCAGCGGCGTTTTATATATGGCGTAACCGCCGTTTCCGTCAAACCCTTAGTCGCGGGGGTCGTTTAGCTCTGAGAACCACTGTAACGGGCCATGTCTCCAGCTCCTGCTTTGAAGTCGTCGTCGGAGTTCGCAGAAAAGCGTTCTCAGTCCGTGTCAGAGGTTTACCCCCTTTGTAGGACTGAGGGGCAATCGTCATCAATGACCCAGAGGAGGGAGGCTCGAATATTTCAATTCTCCAGAGGCCCATTTCCGTTTTTAACCTTACCCTAGGTTTTGGGACCCAAACTGGGTGTTTTTACCTCGAACTCGTGCATTCGCACGAGTTTCCACTTTCGAAACTTATAGTTCATCCTAAACAAACTCGAGTTTTGTTTTTGACGCGTCGGCATGAAATCGTCGCGTGGGAGGCACGATCGGCGATTTTATGCCGACTCCTCTCGTGTGCTTCCCTCGCCCTCGCTCTCATCCTCGCTCCCCCTATCCCTCGTCCCTGCTTATGCTCTTGCAAGGAGGGCGAGGGGGGGCGAGGGCACGAGGCCACAAGGCCTCGCCCTCGAGGCCCTCGTGGCCCCACAGCCGCCGATCAGGCTGAGGCCGCGATCGGCGGCTGGCGGCTGGCCGGCTGGTGGCCGGCCGGTCGCTGGGCCGGCCGCCAGCCGTCCAGCCGGCCGCCAGCGAGCTGGCCGCATTTAAGCCAGTGTGTTTTCATCACTCAAATTTGATGCCGGGAGAGCACCGTGCGCTCTCATAGGTGATGGATGACGAACGTAGAGGAGACCTTGCTAGGTCTCCTCGTCGACGACTTGTGTGCGCCTGCCTTTAGTGAAGGAGGGCTATCGACCTCGGTCCTGACAGACGGCTTAGGCGTCGCAGACTCCATGCATCCCCCAGACCACGGTTACTACAACTCTCAGTCACCGCAGGACGGCTTAGGAACCGCAGACTTCGCCACCCGTCCGTTCAACACACAGTTCTGCAGCTCCGTGCAGTATCTGAACGCGCATCAGCTACCGCCGCGGGAGCAAGAACTCGGCGCGACGGTGCACTTCGTGCACTCCGAGGAGCTGCAGTAGCAAGCACAGCGAAACCAGCCTGCCCCGCACTTTGAACGATCTGGAGTGGACGGCACGGCCAAGTACTCACAACCGCAGCACCAATAACAGGAGGGCTCCCAGTCTGACACGTCCCAGCAACAGCGGGCCCATCCCCCGCCGACCGATTCTCGTGGTGCGGATACAGGTCTCGATGTCATCGACACCCGCTTCGTCGACGCCTCCCTCGGTATGTTCAGTTCTTTTGGTTTTTTTGTCGCTGTGTTTGTTTTTATCCAAACTTAATTTTGGTCATGCAGACCTTGACCAATTCCGCGTCAATGCGACAGAGTGGTTTAAGGAGAATGGGACCAAAAATATGTGCATCGGCCACCAACACTGGAAGACAGGAATTGGTTTGAAAAAATGGTTGAATGCCGGTCGATACACCGAGTTTTCCATCAAGAAGTTGCACTGGTCGCGTGAGTGTCCTGCAAATTGGTGGTTGATGTTGCAAGCATGGTCAGCTCAATGTCACATCCGTCGTTGTTCGCGTACAAATGGTCACACAAAGGACACTGATTTCACTCTAGATGTTGAGCAGTTCTTCCAGAAAAATTGGGTGAAGTTGAACCCGCATGCTACGGACAAGTCCTTCGCCGAGTTTATGGTCCAAGTCGGAACTTGTGACGAGCAAAACAGGCCACTGTACAAGACATACAGAGGCGGCGCCGTGTTGGAGTCTCTGGCTCGGTGGTACCAGCCGGTAAGCCTCGCCTTTCTTGCTTAATTCTGAGGTACAACTGTTGCCTGAATTCTCACTCATGACACCTTTTGCATGTATAGGGAGCTCCATCTGCAAAGAAGCAGAAAGAGACTGATGCCCCTGAACCAGCATCCCGTGGGAGTCAAGAACAATCTGAAGAAACCGGTAAAAGGGTGAAGAAAAGGAAAAGAAGCTTGAGAAAATCGTAGAAGGGGTTGGGAAGGTTGGGAGTCAGCACGGGGTTGATCCGTGTGAGCATTCTGGTGCGGCTGTAGAGTCGGGCGGTCTGGTGCGGCTGCAGAGTCGGGCGTCGGGTGCGTTCGAACAGTCAGGTGCAGCCGCGTAGTCGGGTGCTGAGCGGTCGGGTGCGTCCGAGCAGTCAGGTGCGGCTGGGAAGGCTGGAACAGCCGGTCAGCCGGGTGAGGCAGGGCAGTCGGGTGCTGCTGTTGGGCAGTCGGGTGCTGCGGTTGGGCAGTCGGGTGCTGCGGTTGGGCAGTCGGGTGCTGACGGGCAGTCTGGTGCTGCTGTTGGACAGTCGGATGCTGACGGGCAGTTGGGTGCTGCGGTTGGACAGTCAGGTGCTGACGGACAGTCGGGTGCTATGGTTGGACAGTCGGGTGCGTACGGGCAGTCGGGTGCTGTGTTCGGGTAGTCGAGTGCTTCGGTTTTGCAGTCAGGTGCGGTCGGGCAGTCAGGTGAGGTCGGGCAGTCGGGTGAGGTAGGGAAGTCGGGTGTGGCCGGGCAGTCGGGTGTGGCTGGGCAGTCGAGTGTGGCCGGTCAGTCGGGTGACGGCGGACGGTCAGGCAAGGGCAGGCAGGTGGGAACTGGTGACAAGTCGGCAGTGGATAGGCAGCTGGGTGCCGCCGAGCAGACGGGTATTGCCGTGTTGAGTGTTGCGGGACAGTCGGGTGTTGCGGAGCAGTCGGCTGATATGGAGCAGTCGGTTGTTCCTGAGCAGGCTGGTGCTGCCGAGCAGTTAGGTGTTGCTGAGCAGTCGGTTTACCGACCTGGTGGCGCTAAGCTGTCGGGTGTTGCTGAGCAGTCAGGTGTTGCTAAGGAGTCGGCTGTC